>JAULJZ010194552.1:0-91709 GCA_032270985.1 Heliamphora pulchella | reverse complement strand
AAATAAGAAATATTATCCAATTAAAGACATTTATTTATAGAAAATGAATTATGAAAATCATCAAAATCAATTAAAGAAGCTCTTGGGCTAACATTATCCTTTTCAAAATAAAATCAAAACAAAAGTTTTCCCAAACCATTTTTGGCCACCTACTACCGCTACTACAGACCCCTAAACCTGCCCCCGTAAGGTTGGTTAGGTGGCCACCTTTGCATAGCCACCAACAGCCGCTCATTCCGATGTCTAAATTGTACAAACCGAGGGTTTGAAGTTAGACGAAAAAACCGAGCTCTCCCTCTCTTCTTCTCTCTTTTCCCGCACCTAACCCTTTCTTTCCTCCCCCAATGTGTATTTGTGTTGCTGCTACATAATTTAAGAATGCGAAGTTGTTTTATTGATGTTTAACATAAACTTGGTTTATATAAAAGAAAAAGTTATATTTTAGATAAAAATTTAAAATAGTAATTAGAAAATTTAAAATACGTAAATTAAATTATAAAAATAAGATAATTTATTTCTACAAAATCTATAATATTATAATTATTCTTGTACCATTTTATAAACTAAAAATAAAATTTGGTTGATTTATGTAACTATCTTAGATAATTATAAAATAAACATAATTTAAGAAAAATAATAAAGGTTACTATTGTTTTATTTTAGATAAAAGTACTTGATAATTTTATGCCTTATAGTTGTTTATTGAGAAACTAGATTATAAAATACAAGAGATTTTACATAAGATTTATATTTAAACTAACGTTAGGATAATTAAGAAACATTGTACTTAGATTAAATACAAGAAGAATACAAAATATATACATTGGTATTATATATGCGCTAAATTTCGACAATTATACTAGTTATTTTACGTTTTGAAAACTTAAGTCACTTATTATTAAATTGTTGAATAATACGATATTTTTAAAATTACAAGTTACACATTCTCTTTGATATTTTTATTAAATTATAAAATTATAAAAAAAATATAAAAGTAAGATAATGAAAAAATAACTTTTAAAAATATAAAACCGGAACTAAAATATTATTTCTTTGTATTGTTACCTAGATTTGGATATTTATGGACGAGTTTGATTGAATAAGTTCGGTTAAACGCTAAATTGGTGATTTATTTGATATCTGAGTTAGTTAAATTTTCAGTTTACTACTTTATAACGATCTATGTGATGCATCGATAATGATGATATTATAAAGAATAAGAATGAAGTTTAAACGGGATCTTAGTCCGGGAGACAATAAAGTATACGAGTGATGAGGCGATATAAGAGCGGTGAGTAACGGCCAGGTGACTACGGAATGATCGTCTCCACTTGCGTAAGATAGCTCCCTAGATTGCTGGTAAAACTATTTAATATAATATCGTTCTAAAAATGAAAAATAAGAAATAACTCAAATATCTACGCACTCAATCTAGATTTGCTAATGAATGTTTATTTTATGGATCTAGGTGATATGCATGAACTGTAAAAAATGAGGTGGCAACTGAGAAAAGATTTTCTTTTATTTTGTTATATAAATGCTATAATTCTGTACTCCCTTTTTATGAATACACGTTAGTAAACTCTGAAAATTTTTCAATAAGATGAGATCGTTGGGAGAGTTCAAATAAAGTAATTCGCTTTTCTTATTCTTAATCATTAAAGAAAAATTATTCTTTGAAACCAAATTTTCATTAAGGAAATTCTTCTTACCAAACTTGAATGAGTTTAGTATGATTTTCTTTAATAAAATGATAAGGGAGTTTTAAATAGAAGAAAAGAAAAGATGTCTTTGTTGAGTTTTGACTCACTGGCCGGTCATGGACGCTATTATTAAAAATAGATTGTGACAGTTATAGTACAGCATTTTAGTAGATCTTTTGATTACATGGAACGGTATAATTCTGACTCATTGTACTAATACACTTTTGGAGTAATGAACAGGACCGTGTTAGGATAATTATTTTTATATTGAATATATAAAATAATTTTATAATGACCCGGTTCGAACTCTAGTTGTAACAATCTAGTTGATATTGACCTGTGTAAAGAGCCATCCCTTAAAACATGAAAGAGGTTCGAAACCACACTCAACTTGAAAAACCTTAAGTTCGATCTAGAAACCCTAAAAAGGTTCAAAACTCAAGCAACAAAATCTCAATACCCGGAGAATCTCCCAAACATTCTAAATTAAGTAATTATCATGAAATAATAAATTAAAAATTAAAATTTCTCATATGAGGGTAAAATGACCATTTTGCCCTTAGTATAGTAAAAAGTCTTAAAAATTTAAATTTTGACATATAGATACCCTAAATCAAGAATTTAAGTATAATTAAGTAGAAAAAGACAAAATAACATTAAAATGACAAAAATACTCCTTAGTGGCCGACCACCTTGGAAGTTGTGCCAAAAAATAGCTTTTTGCATTCTTTTAAACTTAAAAAGATGAGAAATGTATTAAATCAAGTATTATGATGATTCAACACTTGTTAAACAAGTAATATATATAATAATATGGTATTATAGATTAATAAAAATAAACAAATCATTATTGAAGTTCATACACAATAAAATAAGTTAAAAAGTCATATATTGTCAAACTAGCTTAATTTGACTTAAAAAACTACATCGATTTAATCAATTGCTATGAAAACTATAAAAATCTACAAAAATAATAAATTTATCATAAACATATTAAAATAATAAGTTTTAGTAGGAAAAAGATACCAGAAAGATACACTAAATTAACTTTTAAAGAATTTTCTTGCACAAAAGGATACGCAAACTAATGCAAAATCCAATGATTGATTGAGATCAGATTTTTTGTCTCCTCCAAACTGACCCTAGCTGTATTCCCTCAACCAAATCTGATTTGTTCCCTCAAATCTTGCACCATGTCAACTCAACCCAAGTGAAGAAAGGAGAAAAGGACTAAAGTGTGGTCATTTTGTTCCCTTTATGTTCCCTAACTTTTTTCTATATAAACCAAGCCAAACACCCCTTTCTTCTCTACACATTTCTGATCAAGAGAGGTGACGAACCAGACCTTCATAGTTCTTGAGTGTTCATATAAGTTTAAGGGAGAAAAAGAAGGAGAAAGAAGGAGAAGAAGAAGGAATCAAGGAAGTTTTCTTAAAGCTAAATCCTAATCCACCATCAACCCTCATTTGATCTTCTAAACAAGTAAGTAAAACCTCTAAACCATATGTCTAATATCACCCAAAATATCTCTCAACTCATCTCTTTAAACACTTTAAAAATTGAGAACCAAAAACAAACTAAAAAGGCGTCGTAGTTGAGAAATAAGGGCTCTTGTGTTCTTGAATGATATGAGATGTGTTTGTGTATTGTTATTTTTGAGTTTGATGACTTAAAAGTATTCTGAAACTGTGATATTTATGTCCAAAACACAAACATGTAAAAAAATGGGACAAAACCTGGACATACCATAAGTAGGGGACTTGAACATAAAAGGACCTTATTTTTGAGAACTTTGATGTTTCTGCCCTGAACTTTGGAACCCCATAACTCAATGTAGAAAATTGATCTAAGTATGTTCTTTATGTACAGATTTAGATTTGTGTGGTATCTTTCATTCAAAGTTGGTTTCAACTCATTTGAATAAATAGAACTCGAGATATTGCAATTCTACCTAAGTGTGTCATTTTTCGACCAGTCAACAATACCGACCTAAAAACCTTAGTTTGCAATGCGATCCAAGCTTTGAACAAAACATAAAAGTTGTAGATCACATGTATAGCTAACAACGCACCAAAGAGTAGTACAAAATATTGAGTTTTGATAGGTTAAAACCCTTTTGAAACTCTCTATTGTATTTCAGCCCTTAAAGGACACTTCTGTTACATATATTTGTGTAGCCCAAAACTCTTATTTTTAGTGACCTACGCCAAATGTGGTATGCATGAACTTTGTAACTAACATATTGAACTAAATGATATCCAAAAATCAGACCTACAAACCTCGGGAAAGTCTCTAAAAATTATTTCAAACCCTCTATCCAAAATCGGCTCTGTTTAGTTTTGGCGGCAGATAGAACCTATTTTATAAAATGGCCGAAAACTCTAACTTGTTCCAAATAACTCTCCTTAGAACTAAACATGAAACTTGTAGGGGACATGCTTAAATAGAATAGATCTAAAAATAAGCTCATTTCAACTTCATCGGATACCCCAAAATTGAGACCAACAGAGGCGTATTTTCGATAAAATTTTGAGAAAAGTGTTGAACCATTTTCGCTTAGAATGCTTTACTTACCCGTTTGTCTTAGGTTTTGGCTTTAATGTTAAACATAAGAGTTGTAAAAAAATACTTTTATCTAAATGGTGTTTAAAAATCATAACTTGATTCCAAGTCTATATGCCCCCAAACCTTGTTGACCCCTTTAATTTAATACTCAAACTTGGCCTTTAAGGTTGCTATGTGTATGTTTAAGTATATTTTATCGTGAGACCCGAGTTAGTGTTTTGATTGACTTGAATTAGTTGATTAGTGTTTTTAAGTAAATGTACGATGATTAGAACTCATGCCATCAAATTTGAATTGTACCTTGGGAATTGAACTTTGCCATACTAGTTGATGCCATGCTGTAGATGGTTGCATTTGAGATCAATATTACACATTATGAGTATTGTCACTTGCATCCTGACATATTACAGTCCATCTATGTAAATCATTATTGGCATTGGCTATATTGAATTGTTCTTCTTGGTTCTAAATCTAGGGCATCCCTGGTTGTCATTTTTTTGAAATATTTTGGGATGTATTTCCCTTGTACACACTGGGTACGTCCCCAGTGTTTGAAATGGATTATTATAAAGATTGTTAGGCACCATAGCTTCATCACTAGCACTCTGATTTTGATGATTTAGACTTTAAATTGACATCAAACGAGCATCTTGATCCTTAATGTGGGATTATTTGCCCATTATTACTTTGATTATTTTGGTTGGCCGAAGGATAATGATAGATGTTAATGGCCCGCTCCCACACCATTCACATTGAGTAAAATAGCTGTGACATGAAACTCAGTGAAGCAATTACTATTCACAATGAGGCGAGAATAGGTTTGGTGATCAAATTTCAATAAAGTCTACTTTGGTGATTTTTGGTGTGGAATTTCTGTTATAATCTAGGTGTATGTCGGATTGGGCATCTGCATTACATACACGACATCTCATATATGCATGTTTATTGACTTATCTGGTATCCTGTCATAAATTTGTCTGACTCCTTGACTATAAATTTTACTAGATGTTATATGATATGCGTTGTGATGAATTTTGTACCATGAGATTAGTTAGAAGGTTAGAGTATTTTCCTGCTGAGTTTTGGCTCATGGCATTCGTGCCACAGGTAAAGAGGAGTTCTTGGAAGAAGTCGACCCAGAGGGAGGAGAAGAATTTGAAGAGCATGGTGAGTTTCAAGGGTATGTGGACCCCACTGATACATTCTAAGGATGCATTCTGAGTAGTACGTTGTATACCTTTTGAGGTTTGAAAATTGAGTTCCGAGTGAGTGAGCTCATGGTTATGGGAACGAGTATGAATTGCAGTTATGCTGGGAAGAGCACGGGATATGGCTGTATGGGAATGTAAGGGCTCCTGCGACGAGTATCAGTTCTGTAAGATTCCTACGGGAAGGCAGGTCAGTGGTTGGTCAATATCCTAGTAATTAGGAGATCGCGTTTGGGAACCGTGCGAGGTTCATGTGGTTGGCTTAGTGCTGAGATGACGCATCCTGGGTATGAGATGTCTGGAGGTTGTTTGTGTTCCACCGTAAGTTCAGGGACGGGTATGTTGTTTACCTATGGGAAGGAAGTGTGGAGTGATGAGGTTCATCAATAGACCATGTGGTTTGGCTGGCCTGGGGTGATAGGTGAGAAATCGTAGGGTACGATGCCTGTGATCGATGTGTGCTTGGAGAGCAAAAGCGCGAAAGGTGTCTGCATGGTTGTAGAAGTTATTAGTAAGTCGAAATGAAAGGTTTTAGAATTGGGTTCCCTTTGTTTGATGTTGTGCCTTGGACAGTGAGCTCGAGACTATGATGTGATTGTGGTTTGCCTAGCAGGAGTTAGGTAGGTGAGTAAGCGCAACCGTGTGAAGTGAGGTTTTAGGCACAATGGTATGTGTTGTGTCAGGTATGCGGATAGATGGTGTTCACGTGTGTGAATGAGGTCTGAACGTTGAGAGCTTGGTGTAGCGGATGATCTGAGTATCGTGATCGTGGTTGACAGCAACTGTGTGACTGTAGTCGATGTGGCCTCGAGGTAGGACTTACAAAGTTCTTAGAGGCTAAGTGTTAAGGAGTACTCCCAGTACACTGAGGTTGGGTCATGGTTTCTTGTTGGCCCTTTTCCTTCCTTTGGATGGAAGGAGGAAGAGAGTTTTCTTGTAGGTGATTGTCTTGTGGATAATTATCTGGTGCGAGTTGTTTCATCTCAGTTGGATGGAGATGCCAAGTTCTCGATTGGTTCAGGCTTTGGGTTGTGTTATGAGACTGTCAAAATCTCAGTGGAATTGTACCCGTGTTATGACTCGTGTCGTGACTCGTGTTATGACTCATGTTGTGACCCGTTTTGTGACTCGTGTGATGACTTGTGTTGTGACTCGTGTTGTAACCCGGGAACTTGTATCGCTGTGATTGGGTGATGGTTGGACTAATCCTTTGTGGTTTCAACGGATGGTTGAACCATTTGGATTGTGACCCATGTGAGGTTCGGTTGGTAGACAGGAGTGCTTGCGATGATTCTTGTCAACAAGGGAGTTGGGGTCGAGACGTAAAGTTCTTTTGCAGGGATCAGTTGAGGATCGTTGACTGTTGTGTGCGTATGGTTGTGTTTCTAGCTCTTGGCGGAGCAGGGGTTTGTCGGAATAGTGTGACTGTGATATGTGTATGGTGAGTTTTTGGGTGGACTTTTGTGAGTCTGGCTTGGGTTCTGTTTGGGACATGGAACTGCTCAGAGTTCTTGGAGTCGAGAAGTGATTGTCGACTGTGGTAAGTGTTGTGCTTCGGCATAACTATTGTTCGTATGGATGGTAGTTCTGAGAGTATGATGTTGGAGAAGCCTTGGTTGGCGTGGACTGTTCGAACCGATGCGATTGTTTGGTTGGGAATGGATGGGCCGTGATGAGGTCTGGATGTGAGAAAATTGTTAAGTGTAAGATGCAAGTCTTGGTTGGTATCTTGGGCCCAAATCATTTGCTATTGTGGACCCAAAGGTTTGCTGTATGTGTTAGGCGTATGTGGTTTGATGTTGGATGTCAGTCTTTTGTTGTTTTTTCTGATGATCGCGACCATGTTCGACATGAGATTGGTCTCTAGTTTTGGTATTAGTGATCTGATGGTAAGACGTTGAAATGCGTAGTGACGTGTAGTTGCACGGACAATATGGTTGGGTTTATCTAGGTTTTGGATACCTATGAAATCTCCTATCTGCGTAAGTTTTTGATGTCAGATTGGTTTTCGGTTGTGTGAAACCTTATCTGGGACATTTGTGTGCCACCTGATGTTTCTCCTGGGTAAGAATTGTGGTTCGTGATGGAAGTTTGAGTAGAGAATGAAGGTTTGAAGGTTTGCTGGAATCTGTTCTTTGGTGTTCCATGTGAGTTAAGTGAACTTCTCTTTTGTGAGCTTCTCTCTGGAATTGGGTATTGTGTTGTTACTCGTGGATCGGTGTCATGACAGTTTCAGTAATGGAGATATTGGCATCAGTAGGGTGATGATGTGGTATCAAAGTCGGTGGTCATCTGGTGATCGTCAGGACTTGAATAAAGTTTTTGTGCAGTGTGTGTGACTTCGTGTGACCGATGTCAGGGCTTGACGTCCAGTGTTTGGACTTGTGGAGAAGGTTCTTGAGGAGCATGGTGAGATGTGATTAAGCCAGTATGTGGCAATGAAGGCGAGAGTGATAGTCTCTATGTTCGAGCATAGAGCGTGTCTGCGATCGAGTACTGTGGTGAATTTGTCCCTTGCTTTCGGTCGGTCGTCGGAATGGTTTGAGTTCGACGAGAGTTGTGTTTCGAGGTTTGGCAGTGTGAGCTGGATCTTGATCCTCTATTTCATAGCTGTCTCCTGGATGATGATGGTGTCAGTGGAGCTTGTTGTGGGATCAGTCTGTATGGTGGTTGATTTTTCACGCCGTGTTTGCCTTGCGTGACAACTTGGTATGTGACGATGATTTTTGGGGTTTCAGTTGTTGAGGCATGTCTGCTATTGTACAGCGTTGTCGGGGCATTTCTGCTGTGAACAGTGTCGTTGGGTTTGCACTAGAGGTTGTTGATGGTTGAAGGGTTGATGTTTGGTTTGAGTTTCAGTGTTGAATTTCAGGGACGAAATTCCTTTAAGAGGGGGAGAGTTGTGAGACCCCGACCCGATTCATTTTGGAATGAGTAAGTGTTCGAATTATCTCGGAACCTCCGGAATGTTCTAAGTACACCCTTGGCGCGTGTTCGGGTTTGGTTAAGGCATGTTTGGCTAGTGTTTGGGCTGAAAAACTAGTTTTTGCGCGGAAAAACACACTGCCCAGCAGTTCGGTCGACTGGAGGGCTTGGCCCAGTCGACTGAATCGAAAATTTGGAGTTCGATCGACTAGACATGGGGGTTCGGTGGACTGAACAAAGGCGGTGAGTGTTTTTCATGTTTCTAGTAGGCTATTCAGTCGACTGAACTGGGAGTCCAGTCAACTGAACTGAGAATTTTGGTGATTTTCTATAAATATCAGTGGCTGAGATATTTTGATAGAGCTTTCTTTTAAGCCAAGTTTCAATTTTCTCTGCCTTCTCTCTAGGTTTCTGAGGGCCCGGGGCTCGATTTTCAACAAACCATCTGTGGATCCTCGCTATTGGTGCCGAGGGCTTCGCATATATCTGGACAGAATTCAGTTTCATCGTGGTTCGATTTTTGAGGCTTCGAGTTTTGACTCGCCGAGGTAGGATTCTAGACGTACTGCTGTTATGAGGGAGTTATATGCAATTATATGTATTTTCACCGGGTAAAAATGCATCAAATGTCATATTTTCTGTTTAAGCCTCATTTTTTTGATAGAAAGCATGTTTTTCGCCTTTCTTGGCGTATAGTATTGTATGACATGTGGTAACATGATTTTCAAAGGATTTTCTTGAAAACAGATGAAAAAGTTGGTTTTGCAAAAAAATCTCAACACTTGGTGTTTTGGAGGTTTGGAGCTCGCCTTCGGGGTTAAGTCTCAGGTTTTGAAACGTTTTATTGAAGTCGGAAGAAAAAGATTTTGAAAATGTTTTGTTGATCTCCATGTTGATAGATGGATCTATATACATGTATAATGTATTATTTTGAGGAAATATTTTCGTAGTTGAGCTACGACACTGTTTTTAGAAGATTATCTAGATGTATTTGGATGACGGATATTTGGCACGAGTTGCCCTCGGTGAAAGTTCAGAAACGTGCGCAGTGTAGGTACCTTTGTTATCCTTCGGGGTAGTTCCCATAAAGAAGGTCGGTTTTGGTGCTCTTATCCCTCGGGTTGTCGGGCCCGTAAAGTTAGCATTTATGTCATGGTGCTCCGTATAAAACTTGTCATTACCTAGCAGGTCTTAAATGATTCAGGACTAGGTAATGGACAGGAGTCTATAGTTGTTTCCTCTATCCCCTTGTGATGGAGACAGTACGTAGGATCTCTTTCTTCTTCTTTTTCCACAATGGTACATTCCATGAGGGAACGATGTTTTGGTTACTCTTTTCCTTCAACTGTAAAATGTGGTTTTGCATTGTTTAAATGCTTAGTTGTAAAGGAAAAACTGTTTTGGTAGTCAGATGCGAAAACTTTGGGTTTTATGATGTAAAACCTTTTGGCTCTGTGGTTGAGTCAACTCCCACTATATGATATGCATGGTTTTGAGGACGAAAATTTGAGATTTTATGAAATAAAACCGTTTTGAGGCTCGTGTTAGCCTGATGAAAAACCTTTTTAGCTCATGTGGTTGAGCTTGTATCCTTATAATTCCATATTTTCTGCTTTACAGCTTTATTGTCTATTTCTATTGGGCTTCGGCTCACGGGTGGGATTTTTTGTACAAAACCATTTTCAGGTGATGATATGGAGGATGATCTTGAGTAGATCTTGTGCTGTCGTGATGACGGATGGCGGAAGACTCTAGTCGTTGTTCTTTTTGGTATGCCTGGTGCTGAAGGTAGGTTTTGTACGCCATACGGCGATATACTTATGCATGTTTTACAGGATGTTTACTGTTTATGAGATATGCATATTGGGTTTTCATTTGATTTCAACAGGTGGATTTAAATGTATGAAAATCTATTTTCATAAAACTGGTGTTCGGTGGATTTTTCACGCGACCTTGGGTTTTGGGGCGTGACAGAGACCCAGAGTCTAGTACAAGAATTCCTATAGAACTCAGGATAGTAGCCATGTATTCGCAATCTGCAGTAAGAACGAAAGAATCTTATCGGATGGGACATTTTATGCTAATAAACATGTTGTGTATTATTCCTTCACCTTATAAGTAGAACCAACCTTATTAGACAGTTCAATGACCCTTTTTTATTTTTTTCTTTCTTGAAGATAACGGGACAAGGACAGAACCATGGCTGCTTAGTAAAAGTAAGTGGGACCGAGTATGAAGTGGACGTCTTGAGCCTAACACAAATCTTGCAAGTCCTAGCAGTCATTTTGGATCAATCACAGGGGAAGGCACCCCAGATGGGATCATGGTACTTATCGGACCTAAGGGTACAGGATATCCCAGCACCTAAGAAGAAGAATTTTTTCCGAACAACTGAGGTTTAGATCAAGGCAACAAAACAACAGCGAACAACAGTAAGAGCTTGTTATAAGATGGCTCATTGCCCGCTAAAACGTGGAAAGGACAATAGAGGAGGACCACCAAAAAACAACAAGAAGTCCATGCGCCTAGAATCTTACCCTCAAGATGGCAGAAGGGAATAACTAGGGAAAAGGGCACCAAAATTAGTAATCTGCTATCACTGTCAAAAGTTAAGACATAAAAGGTCTGAATGTTCAATACGAGGAGGATTAAACTATAACAACCATCAGCAGGAACAGGGCTATAAAGATCAAACAAGTCCATTGCAGCAAGAAATGAATGGTTTGAAGAAGGTAGTGCAATCTAGCCAACCAGATAGCAATAAATGGAGTGTTAGCCCCTCATAGGAGAAAAAAGAGTATGTGTTGATGATTAGAGGTACGCAGTATTCGCAAACTCTAAGTTATACGGTAGTTAAACTTGTTGCATCATCCCAGGAAAGAACACACTTGAAGGATAAAAGCTTTTAGGTTAACACTAATCACGTAACCCATGCGCCATGGATATGTGACATGATCCTTGAAGGTTAGGTAGTAATCAGTTTAAGATATTAGTGAGACAAAACAACCATTATTCTAAGTATTGAACATATAAGCCCGGCCTTATCCACCCCCTCAATAAAGAACGACTCAAGTAAATAAGGAAACAATTTTGAAGAACGAGAAGGCACAATGTTAGTAAATCTGTGAGACCTTGTATCGTTTTAATTTTGATATATATAAATGATGACGTGTTTTTCCTTCATGTTATATATCATCGATGCATGGTTTATGTTTTGGAGATATAGAACAGCATGTATAGAGGTGTTTTATGCTTTCTCGGACCTTGTTTAGGCTTGTTTGGTTGGCCTTAAAATACAAAACCCGAGACCAAAACAATAGGCTATTCGGTCAACTGAACTGGTGAGTTCGGTCGACTGAACTGAAAACCAATAGGTTGAGAACCTTGGGTTCAGTTGACTGGGGGGCTTGGTCCACTCGACTGAACCATTTTTCTTGAGTTCGGTTGACTGAACTCATGGGTTCGGTCGACTAAACTGTGGCGGTTCACATTTTTTGAGGAGCTTCAATCGACTGAAGTGACCTCTTCAGTCGACTGAACTGCCTTTTTGGCAAGCTTATAAGTATTCCAGGGGCTGGAATGTTTGGAGAAATGCTTCTTTCTTCATTTCCTCTGCCTTCTCTCTACATTTTTGACCCGCCCGATCCTAGTTTCTGACGATCAGCTTGTGGATCCCTGCAATTTGCGCTGCTAGCTTCGCGCTCATCCGGTCAGATTCTCGTTCCGACGAGGTCCAATTTTTGAGGCGTCGGGTTTTGACCCAATGAGGTAGGATTCTAGACCTACTGCTGTTATGAGGGTGTTATATGTAATTATATGTGTTTTCAACGGGTAAAAATGCATCAAATGTCATATTTTCTGTTTAAGCCTTGTTTTTCTGATAAAAAGCATATTGTTAGCTTTTCTTGGCTTATAGTTCTATATGATATGTGATAGTATGGTTTTCAAAGGGTTTTCTTGAAAATGGTGGATTTTGTTGAAAAATGGTAGTTTTGTGAAAAATCTCAACACTTGGTGTTTTGGAGGTTTGGAGCTCGCCTTCGGGGTTGAGTCGCAGGTTTTGAAACGTTTTGTGAAAAATGGAAAAAACATTTTGAAATATTTTGTTGATCTCCATGTTGATGGATGGATCTATATACATGTATAATGTATTATTTTGAGGAAATGTTTTCGTAGTTGAGGTACGGTACTGTTTTTAGAAGATTATCTAGATGTACCGGGATGACGTGTATTTGGCACGAGTTGCCCTCGGTGAAATTCCGAAAACTTGTGCAGTGTAGGTATCTTTTTATCCTTCGGGGAAGTTCCCGTGAAAAAGGTCGGTTTGGGTGCTCTTTTTTCTCGGGTTGTCGATCCCGTAAAGTTAGCTTTTTCATCGTGGTGCTCCATATAGAACTTGTCATTACCTAACAGGCCTTAAGTGATTCAGGAATAGGGTAATAGACAGGAGTCTATAGTTGCTACCTTTGTCTGTGTGACAGAGTCGGCACATAGGATCTCTTCTTTTCCACGATGGTACATTCCGTGAGGGAACGATGTTTGGGTTACTATTTTTCTTTAGCTGTAAAATGTGTTTTGCATTGATTAAATGCTTAGTTGTGAAGAGAAAACTGTTTTGGAGGTTTGTGAAAAATTTGAGATTTTGTGGTTGAGTTCGCTTCCACTCTACATGATGCATATTTCCTGCTTTACAGCTTTATTGTCTGTTTTTATTGGGCTTTGGCTCACGGGTGGGTTTTCCTATAAAACCATTTTCAGGTGATGCTTTGGATGATGACCTTGAGTAGCTCTGGTGATTCCCGCGGTGGCGAAAGACTTTTGTAATTTTTCTTTTTGGTACGCCTGTTCCTAAAGGTAATTTTGTCCGCCATAAGGTGATATACTTATGCATGTTATACAGAATATTTACTGTTTATGAGAGATGCATACTGGTTTTCTTGTGATTTCAACAGGTGGATTTGAATGTATGAAAACTTATTTTTTTGTAAAAACTGGTGTTTGGTAAATTTTAACGTGGCCTTGGGTTTTGGGGAGTGACGAAATCATCCTCAACCTTTCACACGATAAAGTACGGGACAAAATTTTGGAGACAAAATTTGTCTAAAGGGGTTGTTTATAACGATCCGATTTGGATCCTAGTTAAAACAACTTGGTTGATAATGACCGGTATAAAAACCTAGCCCAAACCCTAAGTATTAATGACGGATAACCCACGAGGCCATAGAATACAAAATAGGTTCGAAACCCTAACTCAACTCGAAAAATCCTAATTTCGATTCAGAAATCCTAAAAAGGTCCAAAACTCAAGCAACAAGACCTCAACACCCGGAGAACTTCCCAAACATTCTAAATTAAGTAATTATCAAGAAATAATAAATTAAAAATTAAAATTTCTCATGTTAGGGTAAATGACCATTTTGCCCCCAATACAGTAAAAAGTTTTTAAAACTCAAATTTTGACACATGGATACCCTAATTCAAGAATTTAAGTAAAATTAAGTAGAAAAAGATAAAATAATATAAAAAATAACAAAAATACCCCTTAGTGGCCGACCACCTTGGAAGTTGTGCTAAAAAGTAGCTTTTTACTTTCTTTTAAGCTTAAAAAGACGATAAATGTATTAAATCAAGCATTATGATGATCTAGCACTTGTTAAACAAGTAATATATATAATAACATGATATTGTAGGTTGAAAAAAGCAAATAAATCATTTTTGAAGCGCATACACAATAAAATAAGTCAAAAGTCATATATTGTCAAACTAGGTTAATTTGACTTAAAAGAGTACATCAATTTAATCACTTGTTATTAAAACTATGATAATCTATGAGAATAATAAATTTATCATAAAAATACTAAAATAATAAGTTTCAGTAGGAAAAGATACCAAAAAGATACACCAAATTAACTTTTAAAATAATAAGCTCACGCACAATACTAAATTGTCTTGCACAAAAGGGCACGCAAATTAATACAAAATCTCATGATTGATCAAGATCAAATTTTTTGTCTCCCCAAACTGACCCTAGCTGTATTCCCTCAACCAAATCTGATTTGTTCCCTCAAATCTTGCATCATGTCAACTCAACCCATGTGTAGAAAAGAGGAAATGACTAAAGTGTGGTCATTTTGTTCTCTTTTTGTTCCCTAACTTTTTTCTATATAAACCAAGCCAAACACCCCTTTCTCCTTTACACATTTCCGGTCAAGAGAGGTGATGAACCAGACCTTCATAGTTCTTGAGTGTTCATATAAGTTTAAGGGAGAAAAAGAAAGAGAAAGAAGGAGAAGAAGAAGGAATCAAGGAAGTTTTCTTAAAGCTAAGTCCTAATCCACCATCAACCCTCATTTGATCTTCTAAACAAGTAAGTAAAACCTCTAAATCTTATGTCTAATATCACCCAAAATATCTCTCAACTTATCTCTTTAAACACTTTAAAAATTGAGAACAAAAACAAACTAAAAAGGTGTCGTAGTTGAGAAATAGGGGCTCTTGTGTTCTTGAATGATATGAGATGTGTTTGTGTATTGTTATTTTTGAGTTTGATGACTTAAAAGTATGCTGAAACCTTGATATATATGTCCAAAACACAAGCATGTAAAAACATTGGACAAAACCTTGACGTACCATAAGTAGGGAACTTGAACATAAAAGGACCTTATTTTTGTGAACTTTGATGTTTCTGCCCTGAACTTTGGAACTCCATAACTCAACGTAAAAAATTGATCTAAGTATGCTCTTTATGTACAGATTTAGATTTGTGTGGTATCTTTCATCCAAAGTTGGTTTCAACTCATTTGAGTAAGTAAAACTCGAGATATTGTAATTCTATCCAAGTGTGTCATTTTTCGACCAGTCAACAATACCGACCTAAAAACCTTAGTTTGGAATGCGATCCGAGCTTTGAACAAAACATAAAAGTTGTAGATCACATGTATAGATAACACCGTACCAAAGCGGAGCACAAAATATTGAGTTTTGATAGGTTAAAACCCTTTTGAAACTCTCTGTTGTATTTCAGCCTTTAAAGGACACTTCTCTTACTTATTTTTGTGTAACCCAAAACCCCTATTTTTAGTGACCAAATCCAAATGTGGTCAAAATAAAATTTGTAGCTAGCATATTGAACTACATGATATCCAAAAATCAAACCTAGAAACCTCGAAAAAGTCCCTCAAAACCATTTCATGCCCTCTATTCAAAACCGGCTCTGTTGAGTTTTGGCGGCTGACAGAACCTATTTTATAAAATGGCCGAAAAATCTAACTTGTTCCAAATAATGTCCCTTGGAAATAAACGTGAAACTTGTAAGAGACATGTTTAAATAGAACATATCCTAAAATGGGCTCATTTCAATTTTATCAGATACCCCACAACTAAGGCCAACTGAGGCATATGTATGATAAAAGTTTAAGAAAAGTATTAAACCGTTTTCGCTTAGAATGCTTTACTCACCCGTCTGCCTTAGGTTTTGGTCTTAGTGTTAAACATAAGAGTTGTAAAAAATATTTTTATCTAAATAGTGTTTAAAAATCATAACTTGGTTCCAAGTCTAGATGCCCCAAAAACTTGTTGACCCTATTAATTTAATACTCGAATTTGGCCTTTAAGGTTGCTATGTGTATGTTTGAGTACCTTTTATCGTGAGACCCGAGTTCGTATTTTGATTTACTTGAATTAGTTTATTAGTGCTTTTAAGTGAATGTATGATGATTAAACTTTTGCCATCAAGTTTGAATTGTATCTTGAGAATTGAACTTTGCCATGTTAGTTGATGCCATGCTGTAGATAGTTGCATTCGATATCAATATTACACATTATGAGCATTGTCACTTGCATCCTAGCATATTGGAGTCTATCTATGTAAACGTTGTTGAGATGGGTTGTATTGAATTGTTCTTCTTAGTTCTAAATCTAGGGCGTTCCTGGTTGCCATTTTTTTGAAATATTTTCAGATGTATTCCTCTTGTACACATTGGGTACATCCTCGATGTTTGAAATAGTTTATTATGGAAATTGTTAGGCATCATGGGTTCGTCACTAGCACTCTGATTTTGATGATTTAGACTTTAGGTTGACGCCAAACGAGCATCCTGATTCTTAATGTGGGATTATTTGCTCATTATTATTTTGCTTATTTTGGTTGGCCGGAGGATAAGGATGGATGTTAATGGCCCGTCCCCACGCTGTTACCATTGAGTAAAATAGCTGCGGCATGAAGCCCGGCGAAGCATTTACTATTCGCAACGAGGTTAGAGTGCTTTTGTGGTAAATTTTGTGCTATGAGATTAGTTAAAATGTTAGAGTGCTTTTATACTGGGTTTTGGCTCATGGCATTCGTGCTATAGGTGAGGAAGAGTTATTGGAGGAAGTCGTCCTAGAGGGAGGAGAAGAATTTGAAGAGCACGGTGAGTTTCAAGGGTATGTGGACCCCGTTGATGCATTCTGAGAATGCGAGACCTCTGTTTTTTTTTTTGGTTCTTTTGTTGAGTTTCCCTACAACTATTGTAATATCTTTAAAATCCTTGATGAAACTGTAATCTTTATGTATTTTTAATCAGTTCAGAACTCCTTTATAATGTAATAATTAACGTATGTAAATATGAATGAATGACTAGAATATTCCTTTATTTATATTTATGTATGTCCCAACATTCCCGGAGGATGGGGCATCGCAAATTTACACCCATAGTTATTATGAGTTCTTATATTCTTAATCTTGAAGCAGTTATTAAACACGCATATTTAATATTCGTTATTTTGATTCATTATATGATGCGATCTTTTACGAGTCAATTAGCTCGGTAAGTTGAATAACGATATTACGTATATGGTGGATAGTAATTATTGACGGAATGCTACCCCTTAAAGAAGTTTATAGGTTTTGATTATGTCCAAATCTGTAGGTAATTTTATAATTCGACATATCAAATAAGTTAAGCGGAAAGTATTAAGAAATTTATGAAAGAGATTGGTTAAATATAATTGTCAATAATCTAATTTAATCGGCATGTATCTATAATCTTAATGTGGGGAGATAAATAAGTATTTAATAACAAGAGCTCAAAAATTAATTTTTTGAGAATAAGATCGGGAGTGCAATTATAATTTTTTAGCGATATGAATTGTAATTTATATTTTTAAAAAATTAATTATTGGTTAAATTGAGTTTTACTAATTACATTAGAAGTCCGAGTTTTATTTACACGTTAGGTCCATGTTGTAGCCTATATATATGCCATTATAACCCTAGCAGCCAGTTGATCACATCAATATACTCACTAGGGTTTACACACACTTTTGAAAATCATAGAAAAAGGAAAGCATCCAGATAGAATTTGAAGCACGAAAAATCAAAGCCCACACTTTGTTCGTGCCTCCAGCATTCGAAAATGCGATAGAATCTAAGTTGAAGACAAGATTGCCGGTTTGTGTGTTGAATTTAAATGATCGCTATTTAAGTGCTGAAGTGAGATCAAATTAGAGAGATCTCGGAGATATATTCCTATTTCCAACTTGTTGGGTATATTGGCTTTTAGTTTTTTTGTTCAGAGCCTGGTTTGGAGTTTTCTCGTTTGGACGACGTTCAGATAGTTTTGCACAAATTAGTTTTTTGTTTGTATTGTTCTGTTTTTCTGTGCTTTTATTGAAATGATTTGTATGCACCATCACTATTTCTTGGGATTCCAGTCCCTTTAACATTAACTGTCTTGAACTATCCGCCACCATATTTTCATCTTGCATAAGTACATACCCCAATTCATCTTTAAATGCGTCACATTAAATTGTGTACCCTACGCTTGATCTAATAACAAGTTGAGATGCCTCAAAATTCGAGACATGAATGATACAATATATAATAGGTAGAATTTTACATTTATAGATTTCCATACAAATTGGATTTAAAGCCATTACTGTTTGGGGATATATACTAAAAGTTGTTAGGGTTGGTATACTAAAAATTATATTTTTAGTATTTAGTTTTATTTTAATAAAATAAATTTTTTATTTTATGAGAATTTTTATGAGTAATGTATGCATATCATTTTTTTAATATTATGTATGGATATCAGATATTTTGTATAGTATTAAATCTGGTGTATAAAGTACGGCTTGCATATAGAAGATCAAATTTTAGGTTCTTGCAGAATATAAATTTTATATTCACAGTTTAGATAAAAATGAGCATGCCATCAGTATGACTGTAGCACAGAATTCTAATTGGCCTATCTTGGTTACGAAAAATAGATAATAGCGTCGTTTATCGCTTTGACTCTCTGTGCTAGTATACTTTGTGTGTATGAAACGGAACACATTTGGGTAATTAATTTTGTACTGACTATATAAATTAATTCACACCCTAAGTTTATTATGAATAGTAGTTATCCTCTAAATCCTGAAATAATTATTGATTTGCGTATATTTAATATTCGTTGTTTTGATTCATTAGAGGGTGCAATCTTATATGAGTCTGTATTCTCGGTGAGTTGTATAGCGGTATTATTTATATGGTTAATATTAATTATTGATGGAATTCACATCTCAAAAGATTGGGATTGATGATACCTCATTAAGAAAGTTTATAAGTTTTAATTGGGCCAAACACTGCAAGTAGATTTGATTATCCAGCTGTGAGACCCTGACCCGTTTTCTTTTTTCGGCGTTTTTGGACGCGCGTTACATGTTTTCGTTTGAGCATATTTTTATTTCTTTTGATGCATGATCGGGCTTAGATATGCATGCGGGATAGGTTCCCGGGGCCGTGGGGTGTTGCGGCACAAATTTAAAAAAAATTCAAAAAAAAAGATATTTTGGAGGTCTATAAATATCTGGAGTTAGATATTTTCATAAAGATATTTTTTAAAACTTATACAACTAGCTTCCTGTTTTCTCTCTACCTTCTCTCTAAGTTCTCGAGGGCCCGGGGTTCGATTTTTAACGATTCAACAGCGGATCCTTGCTTTTGGCACGGTGAGATACGCAATCATCCAGTCAGATTTTAATTCCGACGAAGCTCAATTTTGCACGTGAATCGAGACATCAAGTTTTAAACTCACAGAGATAGGATTCTAGACCGGTATGTTTTATAAAGGTGCTATGTGTAATCGGGTGTCTTTTTACCGATTGGTTTGCCGTAGATCTGAGTTTATGTTCAGTTGGATTTTTGGGTGAAATTTTGGTTTTTTGTTGATTTCGTGGATGAAATCGGGTGTTGGGAGTTTCTTTCGAGGTCTTGGTGTTAGGCCTGGGTATACGTATGTTTGAGAGTGTTAAAAAGGGAGTTTTGAGACTTCGATCTGAGGTTTGGAGGGCTAACCCGTAGCTTGAAAAACGGTTTCTGGGCCGGTTCAATCAACTGGACCCATGAGTTCAGTCGACTGGATCATTGTTCATGAGATTCAGTCGACTGGACCTCGAAGGTCAGTCGACTGGACAATGCTTCTGTGGCGTTTTGGCTTTTCCAGTGTGTTTTTTAGTCGACTGGGGGTTGGGTCCAGTCGACTGAAGTTCTAGGCTGTTGGTTTTGATGGTTTGGGTTGGGTCTTTGGTGTCCGATTGGCGTCCTATGGTATTCAATTGATTAATTTATGGGAATTAATTAATTCAAATACGTGTGGATTCCTTTTGGAATTTGGTGATCGTGTGGTGGTTTGGGGGTCGTGTTGTGGCCTCGGGTGTTTCGTTTAAGTGTTGTCCTTGGGGGTGGCATGCATGGTTAGATGCGGGTTGCTGTGGCATGGTTGCGTGCGTGTTGGTTATGCTCGAGACGTGAAAGTCCGTGGTGCGGTTTTAGTGTTTGGTTCTGGTGAGAATCGGTCTAAGGGAGGTCTGGGTGTTGATCTTCGCGTTAGGTGTTGGTTGTCCCTGTGTGTGGACGGGTCCCGGTTTATGGTTGGGTCGTTCAGGTATCGAATGACGGATGTGTGGCTTGTGATGTCTAGTCGGGTTATATGGCTATGTGCATTTATAATTGTTTCTTTATGTATGGATTACATGGCATGATATCTTATATGTATTGTGGTTGTATGTTGTAAAACTCAGAATTTTATTAGGCGTGGATGTGATGGATCTGTGGGGAACGTGCGTGTGGTGCATGTGGTATGTTTATGCATTTAAATCTTGATTAGGTTATGCATAGGAATGTTCGGTGTTATCCTGTAGTTTTCGGTGTTACCCCGTTAATTTCAGTTTTATCCTGTAATATGCGGTGTTATCCCGTGGTATGCGGTCTTATCCCGTGGCATGCGGTTTTATCCCATGGTATAATCCGTAGTCGGCGGTTCCATCCCGTGGCTTACGGTAAAGTATGCGATTTTACCCTATGGTTTAGTTGGCGGTTTTAACTCGTGGCCTGGTCTATGGTTTTATCCCATAGTATACGGTTTTATCCCGGGAATATATGTTTATGTATGGATCTTTGTCTCGGCGTTAGTACTGTGGTTGCAGCGTGTGATGGCCGGTTATTAGATTTGTGGTTGCGGCGTGTGATGGCCGGTTGTATGTATCACGGATTGCATGTATTGCATTATGGGACGGATAGACCAATTTTCAAATTATTTTAAGAGTCGTGTGAATCGCGATCTAAAAACTCTTTTCAACTATTTTCGGGCTCCTGTGAGTGAGTCAAGTGATGGTTTGTATCATCGCTTTCCCTAGCATGTTTAGCTTATACTGCATGTCTGTCTAATTTTTACTGAGTCTTGGCTCACGGTGTGGAATTTTGCTTTTCTTCAGGTACTAGTCACGCTGGTTGATCAGGAGGTGCTGGGGAGGTGGAAAAACTGTAGTCTTCCTTTTCCTTCTTTTTGTTACATGTATGATGTAACATATTTTCTCGGCGTTGGAGCCTTGTAATGTATGCCGTTTGGCGTTTATATACAATGCATGTATGATTTCCTTTGAGAGTGTATTCTCGGGTTGGGTGATGTTTATTTGTTTTTGGGTGTGTCTCGTGACCCGGAGTTTGGGGCGTGACACCAGCAGTCAAATAAGTTAAGCGGAAGGGTATAAGAAATTTTAAGATCCTGATTAAATTAAATTGTTAGTAATTAAATTTAATTGACGAGTATCGAAAATCTTAACGTGGGGAGAAATGGTAAGCATTTAATAACAGGAGCTCAATGCAAGATGGTCTTGAGATTATGGGTTAGAGTGCAATTATAGTTCTTTAGTGGTGTGAACTGTAATTCAGTATTTTATGAAAATTACAAAAATTGCTACTAGTTTTCTATAATTGCAGATACCGCTATGAGGTTTGCTTAATTGCAAAAACTACTGGTACTTGTCTGTATTCCACTTGAAGTCTTACTCATAATTACTCCCCAGGTCCCTGCTATAGCCGTATAAATATATGGGTAGGCTGAACCAGCTTCATAACTTATCTTCCAATCACTACAACAAAAAATAGTTTTGGCAACGCAACAAAAATAATCGGTAAAAGTCAATTTGCGTAGATAAAAGTGTTTGTCGACACAAATCAGTGCGTCGCCATATCGTTGGTAAGAAGGCGCCACTAAAATGTTTCATCAACGTATAGCCTACACGTTGGCAAAAAGATAGATTTGCCAACATAATTTTGCATCGCCAATAAGCTAAATTTTGTGTCGGCAAATATATGATTCGTTGGCAAAAGTCATTCATATCATGGCTGCTTTGACACTTTTGCCAACGATAATAGTTGTCGTCAAAAGTGATTATGATATTTTAAATTTTATTACTTTGCCGACACATTAAAATGTGTTGCTAATAACAAATCTTTGTCCACAAGTGAGTTCATCGCCAAAAGTATTGTATTATAGTTTTCAATCCCGGTTTCTTTTGTCATTTTTTGGATTGTCATTTTTGGTCAAATTATAATTCTTTTAGAAATGCACAATATAAAAACTCATCTCACATACATTCAATCCAAATCAAACCCAACTAATATATCCAAATTTAAAGAGTAATCATCAACACCAAATATCTCAAATTATAACCATTAATCTCAAAATGTAAGTATCAATCAAAAAGTAATTTCAAATTAAAGTGCATTCAAAAGGTAAAAATCAAATTCAAGTGTACTAAAATCCATAAGCTAGTTATCTAAATATCCAAAAATTAATGCAATCATAAAGTTGCTCGAATTCTACTTAAAGAGAAGAAACAACATCATTTCCTTCACTGAATGTGTCATCGTCACTTTCGTTATCCGGAACTAAGCCCGGAATGCTAGCTGGATCAACCCCTGCTTTTACCGCTAATGCTTGCAAAACATTTTGAAATGTTGTCATAGTCTTTTCATAATTATCCACTTTTTTTCGCAAAGCAACTACCTCAAGATCAGGCTCTTTAGGCTGTGTGTCAGATGAGCTGGTATTCTTGCGAGTCTCATAGCCATTGAATAAGGTCGACCTCTTTCCAAGCACTTGTATAGAGATTTATTCTTCGGATAACGAATTGGTGACATCAGGCTGCGATTGCTCAACAATCTTTGAAAACATTTCATCCTGTAATATTTAAAATTCATAAATCTTATCTATAACAGTTATGTACTAGAAATAATTTATAAGATTAACTTTACAATAGAATTAACTCATACATACATGATGTTCTTGAGCCTTGTCATTTATCCACACGTCTTCTCCATGTTGATGTCATAAAACAAACACTATATTCACATGGATCAACAAGTCTGCAATGAAAAAATACTATATAGGGAAAAAAGGAAAATCAAAAAGGAAGAAAAGAACACATACAATCAAAATGTCATTGCAATCAACCATTTGCCTTTTCGTAATTCCCTAATTTGTAATGATTACTTAAACTAGTATAGGTGTTTCAAAATAGTATGAAGATAAGCTCACTAATTTTATCACGGAATGAACACATCTCTCATGTTATATTCCAGAGTTTGGATAAGGGAACAATTTCTTCAACGCAAATACTTTAGCGGCAATGGAAGAAAATATTGCGAGGTACTTTGATGGCATAAAATTCTTATCGCCATACATATCTACCTCACCTCTTGCATTAATTGTTGTAGATCTTTCGACATTGTTTTCTTCATCATCGTCTTGCTTATTGTTGAAAGCTCAGCGTTGTAACTTAAACTATTATGATTAGAGACATTCTTCTTTCAAAGCTCATTTTCCATTATTCATAGACCAACTGTACAAATATACAATAAATTTATCCCACATTCCTAACTCTCTCTCAATCCTACACTAAACTAACTTACAAAATTATCACAGAAAATTGTCTAGATACAGAAGCTACAATCTAAAAATATCACAAATAAAGGATCAGATCTATGCACACTAAACATTAAAAAAAATGCAAATAAAATAAAAAATAACAGAATCCCTTAAAACAGCTTTTGACCGAACCACATATACCAAGTGTTCTTGTGGTTGTTTGTTTGTTCTCAGTTTAATTCATTTTAGTCGTGACAAACTCTTTTATCTTACCACAAATTCCAGCAACCAAACAGTAAAATATTAAATAAACCCAATAGCGGGAAAAAGATCAAATTGAACCCATTGATACATCATAATTTACAGAAAGCCCACCCCGAGGAAATTAGCATTTTTTATCTCAATAACATCCGCACCTCACTTTTAACTTCTTACACTCAACAAAATGAGTGTTAAAAACTTAAAAAGGAGTACAAAAAGGAAAAAGAAAAAGACAGAAAGATTCACAACTTAAAATTATTGATAATAAACAGTAGGTTTTTGAGTGTGAACAAATCGTCATATATTTATATTTATTTACATGGAGAAGGCTAAATTGGCCAATATTGCCAGTACCAACAGATTTTGAAGGAACACAAACTTTCATATACACGCCAGTAAAGCAAAATCAATTCACACAGAGATAAAACAAAGAGAATAAAATAAACCAAGATCTAATCATACTATAATCCTTTATTATTAGTTAAGAAAACCGAATATAGTATAACAAATTAAACAATAAGAAAAATATTATAAAAAGAAATATAGTGCCTGTACTGACCGTAGCCACCCGAAATCAGTTGGCACTCACAAGGAATGGATGCTGGCAAACCCCACACTCTATTGTCTCAAATGTGTGCAATACCTTCCAAAGGGGTGAGGGCGCAAGGAGCAGTACTGGAGCGGCGACGGCGAGCGCACAAGGAGTGGCGGAGCGGCGACGGGATGAAGGAGACGAGCGGTGGAGCGGTAGCGAGGTGGAGACGAGCGGCAGAGACGCACGCGCAAGGAGCTGCGGAGCGGTGGCGGGATGAAGGAGACGAGCGATGGAGCGGCGGAGATGAGTGGTGAAGCGGTGGCGCGGTGGAGACGAGCGGCGGAGATGCGCGCGCAAGGATTGGTGGAGCAGTGGAGACGAGCGGTGGCGCGCGCGCAAGGAGCGGCGCAAGGAGACGACGGGATGAAGGAGTGGCCTGGGAGAGGAGTAGGCGCTGTGGAAACAATTGAATGAATTAGAGGAAAACAAATTAAACCATGGTTAGGGTTTTTATTAATCTATATCTATATTAAAAAGTGTTTTATGTACAAATTTATGGTATTTGTGTTGATTAAAAAAATGTGTTTATTTTTTTCCATGTATAGAGTTTGTCCGTAATAAATTTTTATTTACCAATGCACAACAAATTGGCAAAAATAAATAAACTTATAGCATTTACACAGGCGAAAAAAATAACTGACTTTTACACGCACAAAATTTATTGGCAATGAATTTTTTATTTACTAACGCTTAACATGTTGACAAAAATAAATAATGTGTAGGTAAAAAAATCTATATTTTAATGGCAAAAAAAAATTGGCACAATTTATTTTTTGACACTATTTGCAGTTACTTAGGTTAATTAGGAATTTTTATAAATGTTTGGTTAGGAACTTTACTTGGGTTAGGGCTTTTGATAAGTGTTAAAAAAATTGATTAGTTTTACATAGAATTAGGAATTTTACTTATGTTTATATTAAACCTACGTAGTTTTATAAATAGACTTATTAAAATTAAATTGATTAAAAAAATATGTTAATTTTTACCCATGCACAAAATTTGTTGGTAATGAATTTTTTATTTACCAATGCATAATATGTTTGGAAAAGTAAATAAATTTATTGCGGCTAAAAATTATGCTGACTTTTACCCACACTCAGAGTTTTGTTGGTAAAGACTTTTTATTTACTGGCGATCCACATGTTGGCAAAAATAAATAGTGCGTAGGTAAAAGATTTACATCCCGATAGCGGCAAAAAAATTTGGCGCCAAATATTTTTCAATACTATTTGCCAACGAATGAGTTCTGTGTCGCTAAAACAAATATTTTTTTGAACTTTAGCCAACGTATTTTGTTGTATCGTAGCCAAAAATATATATATATATTTTTGGATGATCGTTTACAAAAATATAGATTTTGATAGTATTGCCTCCAACAAAAGTCATACTACTACGTAATAAATTTTGATATTTGTTTTATTCGTAATAAAATTTGTTATTTTTGTTTTAGTGAGAACCTGTGTAAGCAATATTTGCACTGTATTATTTATTTAATGTTATACACTTGTGTTTTTCATTCTACATATTAATGATTTGGTGTATAAAGTTTCATTTACACATAAAAGATCAGATTATCAGGTTTTATAGAATATAAAATTTTTGTTCACAGTATTAGATAGAATTGACACATTATGGGTAAAACTATATCACAATGTATTAATAAGTTTGTTTTTGTGAGACCCGGACCCGTCTCTTTTTGAGACTTATATATGCTTGATGTGTTTTCGCATATGTTTTGTTCGATGCATGATTTATTCATTTTGATACATGTTTAAGTTTATCTGAGCATGCGGGGTTGGTTCTCGAGGTTGTAAGGAATTGCCGTGCGAATTTTGAAAATTTAAAAAAAAAAGATAATTTGGAGGCCTATAAATATCTGGAGTTAGATATTTTCAAAACTTAACACCTAAGTTTTCTCCAATTTTCTCTCTGCCTTCTCTCTAACTTCTCAGGGGCTCAGGACTTGGTTTTTGATAAACCAGCTGCTGATCCTTAGTATTGGCATCGTGGTCAACGCTTTCATTCGGACGAAATTCTATTCCGACGAAGCTCGATTTTGCATGTGGATCGAGGCGTCGAGTTTTCAACTCACCGAGGTAGGATCCTAGACTGTATAACTGTTAGAGGGTAATACATGTAATCCTACGTGTTTCTACAGTTTAAAAACGCATGAAAAGTGATGAAATTATTTTGGGTTAAAACCACTTTTCGGCGTTTCGGGTGGATGAAATTATGTTTTGAGGGTTTCTTTGCGGCTTTATGGTAAGCTTGAGCTTACATATCCTTGTGGGTATCAAAATTAGGAGTTTGGAGGTTTGATGTAAGGTTTAGAAGCAAAAACAAACACAACCCGTAGCACAAAACAGTTTTTGGGCTGGTTCAGTCGACTTGACCCATAAGTTCAGTCGACTGGATCATCTTTTGGTGGATTCAGTCGACTAGACTTGGGAGGTCAGTCGACTGAAGTTCCTTTTATTTTGGTTCTCTTTTTCCAGAAAGTTTTTTAGTCAACTGGGGGCTTAGGCCAATCGACTGAAGTCCTGTGATGGGACTTGGGTGTTGTTTCCAATGGTTTTGGCTTCGTTTGGGTGGTTCTATAGCGATAGATTTGTGAGATCTCGCTTTTCGGATGTGTGAACATCCATGGTTTTCAAAGGAGGTTCGAAAACGGGTTGTTGGTGAGAAGAAAACGTGTTTTGGGGGAGGTTTGGAGCTAGCCTGTTGGGTTGAGTCTCAACTTCTAAAACCTTTTAATGAAAATATGTTTTTACATATTTTGTTTGATCTCCATGGTTCATGGATTGGATCTCCCTATATACATGTGTTGTATATCTGTTTTGCGGGTTTTGAAATATTTTTCATAAATGTACCGTGGCAGTGGGTATTGTTGAGTTGAGCTTCCATTACTCGGTGTAAGTCCAGAAACGTGCGCAGCGTAGGTACTCAGTTCCTTCGAGTTAGTCCCCGTAAATTGAGTCATGTGGGTGCTTAGTTCCGTCGGCCTCAGGTCCCGTAAATTAAGTATTTGTCGGTTGTCTCCGTTAATGGCGTTGTTGTCGTGACTCCGTATAGAACTTGTCATTACTTATTGGACCCTGCGCGGCTGTAGAGTAATGGACAAGAGTCTATAGTTGTTACGTTTATCAGTGTGGTAGAGTCGGTACATAGGAACTCATTTTATCTTGTCTCCTCGGTTGTGTTTCCGAGTGGAGAATACTATTTTGTTACTGCTTTTCCTTTACTGTGGCATGATATCTGTTAGGATGATATGCATAGTTTCAAGGATGGAAAATGTGTGGTTTTGAGATGGACAACCTTTTTGGGTACTGTGGTCGAGTTAGCTCCCACCATATGATTGCATGACCTGTATTATAGCCTTATTGCCTATGTTCTATTGGGCTTCGGCTCACGGTGTAGAATTTTTGCTGTAAAACCTTTTTTAGGTGAGCACGTGGAGTTGGCCTAGTTACAGAGTTGATGGAAGACTTGCTGTAGTTTTCCCTTTTTGGACATATGTACTTTTACATGTGATGTCTGTGAAGGTTGGTTTTTTTACGCCTTTTGGCGATATACTTATCCATGTATGAGAATACATGTTTATTGTTTATGAGAGCTGAACTTGGAAAATCTTTTATCCAAACGTTGTATTTTGATTTCCAACTGTAAAAAAAAACCTATTTTTTTAAATGGATGTTTTGGTGTGCTTTCGCGTGACCCTGGTATTTGGAACCTGACAACTTGGAATCAGAGCTCTGGGTTCGAATACCTAAGAGCCATGGGAAAGAGGGTACATCACCTTGCGAGGATGTATGTGTGCTTAATTGCAGTGTTACAGCGTTTTCCTAACATCAGCATGATAGCTTGTGGTGTATATGTGTGTATGGAGGTTAGACCTTAGGATTGATTAGTCTTGCCTTTGGGCATCTGGATTAATAAACTTGGGAGCCGTGTTAGAGATGCGTTTCGCGGACGTGATTTCTAGCTAAGAATCTGAGTAGGTGGTTCAGAGTGACGAGTTTTTCTTATTGGTTCCCCTCGGTATGTGAGATGTGATGGCATGATATTAAGTGGTTATGTGTTAGCATGCTTATCTGTCTTTTACGTTAGCAATAACATGTTGTAGGACGCTTTCTCTGTTATGTTTCTTTTGTTTAGAGTGATGTCCATGCGGGGAGGACGAGGACGAGGTCGAGGCCATGGCCGTGGTTCTGGCCGAAGGGACGTTCCAGTCCCAGATGTTGGGGATGCTAATGCACCCCACGGACCTGTTGGTGGGGGAGATCTGTTGCGTGAGATGGTCAGCTCCATCCGACAACTGGCTGAGGCCGCTAGGGGCAGGGAGAGTATACTTGAACTGAGGACGATGGTCGCAATGCGCGAGTTCCGTCGTTTGGACCTTCCTACCTTTTTTGTGGATCCCAACCCCATGGTAACCACTGAACGGCTAGAGCTGGTCACCAGGATCCTGGATACGCTTCAGATTGAGGAGGATGATCTGAGGATTACTTTTGCTGCCTTCTAGCTGAGGGGGAGTGCACACATGTGGTGGAAGTTCACAAGGACTACTGTTACTGGCACTTGGGAGGCATTCACAAAGGTATTTCTGGAGAAATACTTTCCAGCAACACTGAGGGATCGCTACAGAGAGGATTTTATGTTTCTGACTCAGGGGACGATGTCAGTGGTGGAGTATGAGGCTGAGTTCACTAGCCTATCTCGGTTTGCACAGGAGATCGTACCTACTGACGAGTTCCGTGCGAAGCGGTTCGAGAGGGGTTTGAGGCCCGCTATCAGAGATAGGGTGGCAGTATTCCAGATGCAGGTCTTCACAGAGTTGGTACAGATGGCCATGAAAGTGGAGGACACTCTGAATGAAACGCGTCGAGACAAGGACAACAGGGGTCAGCACGGAGAGGAACGTACACAAGGACAGAGGCGCAGGGAGAACAAGCGCCAACGGACATCTAGTCCGCGTTCGTATCTAGTGGGGTCGTATCCACCACAATCTTCTGCATCTTCGCCTCCCGTAGCTTCAACGGGAAGGTCAGAGTAGAGGAGGGAGTCTGTTTGCTTTAGATGTAAGCGGCCAGGACACCGTGCAACAGAGTGCCGTAGTCCCATGCCTGTTCAGGGACAGTCGCAGTCGCAGGCTCAGGGAAGAGGGCTAGTGGTTTTTTTTTAGTGTGGCTAGTCAGGGCACATCCGCAAGGATTGCCCCGGACGAGGGAGCACAGCTGGAGCTTCTGTTACTCCATATGCTCAGGAGCGTCAGCCATCCAAATTTGCAGAAGGGGGCGCTTCAGTGCAGTCAGGCAGACAGTCTACAATTCAGGGCCATAGTGCACTGACCAGAGCTTATGTTCTAGCAGATCTCCGTTCGTCCAGAGCACCGGTCGTGCCCAATGCTGCTGCTACCACTTCCATGATAAGAGGTACTCTTCTAGTCTTTAGATCATGGGCCAGTGTTCTTATCGACACCTAAGCATCACATTCATTTATATCATCTGCTTTTGCATCTTCTTTAGGGCTAGAAATGGACTGATTTGGTGGTACTTTGAGCGTGGAGACCCCAGTCAATGGGAGTGTGACGTTGAGTCATGTGTGTAGATCCTGTGTGTTGGAGGTCGCCGGTCATTGTCTAGAGTTTGACTTCATCATTCTCGACATGACCTCGTTTGATGTCATTCTAGGGATGGATTGGCTGACCACCTATCGTGCCTTTATCGATTGCGATCGACGAAGGGTAACAATCTGTACACCGGCGGGAGATTATTTTTTGCTTTGTGGGTGACTGGGATGAGGGTTTGAGATCTATGCCGAGTGTTGTGCGAAACCAGGGCAACCTGGGTTCCCACTTTGCAACTCTCATGTTGGATGAGGAGGTCGGGATTCGAGGCGAGTTACCTCCGGTGGTTTGTGACTATCCTGATGTTTTTCCTAATGATCTGTTTGAGTTGCCACCGAGGCGTGAGGTAGAGTTCTCTATTGAGTTGATTCCGGGGCTGCTCCCATGTCTATGCCATCTTATCGATTTGCACCTGCCGAGCTGCGTGAGCTCAAGGTACAGCTTCATGAGCTACTGGATAGGGGTTTCATACGCCCGAGTACTTCACCGTGGGGAGCTCCTACTCTCTTTGCCAAAAAGAAGGATGGATCCTTATGTTTGTGCATCGACTACTGGAAGCTGAATCAGGTAACAGTGAAGAATAAATATCCTATGCCGAGGATAGACAGTTTATTTGATCAGTTGAAGTGGTCGAGCTGCTTTTCAAAGATAGACTTAAGATCAGGATACCACCAGTTGTGGATTAGGGACGGGAACATAGCGAAGACCACTTTCTGGACTCGCTATGGTCACTACGAGTTTTTGGTTATGATGTTCGGTCTGACGAACGCACCATCGATGTTCATGGATTTGATGAACCACATCTTTCATCCCTACTTAGACAGTTTTGTGGTAGTGTTTGTAGATGACATTCTCATCTACTCACCTACTAGGGAGGTACACGAGGACCATCTGTGTATTGTTCTACAGACTTTGAGAGAGCATTGCTTGTACGCGAAGTTCGAGAAGTGTGAGTTCTGGAAGTCAGAGGTGAGATTTCTGGGACACGTAGTGTCGACAGACGGGGTAGCTGTGGATTCGTCGAAAACAAATGTGTGACAGGTTGGGAGTGACCGAAGAATGTCTTTGAGATCCGTAGTTTTCTGGGTTTAGCAGGCTACTACCGACGGTTCGTGAAGGACTTTGCGAGACTTGCTCCGCCGATGACGCATTTGACACGGAAGGGAGTTGTGTTTGTGTGGAGCGAGTCCTGTGAGTCAGCATTCCAGGAGCTAAAGATGAGGTTGACTAGCGCACCAGTGTTGATTATCCCAGAGCGAGGCTTGGGATATAAAGTGTATTGTGATGCATCACACGACAATTTGGGCTGTGTCTTATTGCAGGAAGGGAAGGTTGTAGCCTATGGTTCTCGACAGCTGAAGATCCATGAGAAGAACTACCCAACGCACGATCTGGAGTTAGCTGCCGTGGTCTTTGCCTTGAAGACATGGTGTCACTATCTTTATAGTGAGCACTTCGAGGTTTTGTCCGATCACAAGAGCTTAAAATACTTGTTTTCGCAGAAGGACCTAAACTTGCACCAACGACGATGGATGGAGTTATTGGAGGATTATGAATTTTACTTGGAGTACCATACAGGAAAGGCCAACGTCATAGCTGCCGCTCTCAGCAGGAGATCTCATGGCTCGTTAGCTTATGTGGCTATACGGGAATGGGACATACTTGGAGAGGTTGGGGAGTTTGATTTGTGTCTCAGGGATACAATGACGGAGGCCACCTTGTTTTTAGTAATTTCACGACCAGCATTGATTGCACGAGTGTTAGAGATCCAACAGACGGATCAGGAAGCTCAGATGATACGAGATCGTGTTGCTAGTGGAGAGAATACAGAAGGCCGGATTGTGGGTTCAGACCAGAGCCTGAGGTTAGTCGGGAGGTTGTTTGTGCCAGAGTTATGTTGAGCTGACCTACTACATGAGTGTCATCATTCATGCCTTGCAGTGCATCCTAGAGGCACGAAGATGTATCATGATCTACGTCGACAGTTCTATTGGACAGGAATGAAGAAGGATGTGCTTCAGTTTGTTTCTCGGTGCCTTACCTGTCTACAGGTAAAGACGGAGCACCAGAAACCAGAAGGATTGTTACAACCGTTACTGTTATCTGAGTGGAAGTGGGAGAACATCACGATGGACTTTGTGCTAGGACTTCCTCGCTCACCTAGGGGACACGAAGCCGTATGGGTTGTGGTTGATAGGTTGACGAAGTCTTCACACTTTCTCCCCATCCGAGTGAGGGATTCGGTGGATAGACTGAGTTGCTTGTATGTCATAGAGATAGTCCGGTTGCATGGAGTGCCAGTGTCTATTGTTTCTGACAGGGACCCACGCTTTACTTCGCACTTTTGGCAGAGTCTGCAGGAGGCCTTGGGGACGAACTTGATGTTCAGTACTACTTTTCACCCCCAGATGGATGGCCAGTCAGAGAGGACTATACAGATTCTTGAGGGCATGTTGAGATCATGTGTACTTGATTTCAGAGGATCTTGAGAGGATCATCTACCGTTAGTAGAGTTTGCATACAACAATAGTTATCAGTCCAGTATTGGGATGGCACCGTACGAGACTCTGTATGGTAGACCGTGTAGGTCACCAGTATGTTGGACAGGTGTGGGGGAGACCACAGTTTTGGGACCCGACTTGGTGCGGGAGACGACGGAGAAGATCGTAGTGATTCGCCAGCATCTTCAAACAACCCAGAGCCATCAGAAGAGTTATGCAGATCAGAGGAGACGACCTTTGGAGTTTGAAGTGGGGGATCACGTATTCCTGAAGGTCTCAGCTCGTAGAGGTTTAATGAGGTTTGGTCGTAGCGGGAAGTTATCATTGCGCTTCATTGGGCCTTTTGAGATTCTTGACAGGGTTGGGGAGGTTGCATATCATTTGGCTTTGCCACCTTAGTTAGCATCTGTGCACAACGTGTTTTACGTTTCTATGCTTCGAAGGTACGAGCCTGATCCTTCACATGTGTTAGATTGGGCTGAACTACGGGTTGATGAGGATGCCACTTATGAGGAACGTTCGGTGAAGATTCTTGATACAAAAGAGCAAGTGTTGCGAGGCAGAACCATTGTTTATGTCAAGGTCCTATGGCTTCATCACGGGATTGAAGAAGCTACGTGGGAGCTGGAGTTGGGGATGTGTGCGAGATACCCGGAGCTTTTTCTTTGTGACCTTGTAGTGAATTTCGGGGGCAAAATTCCTTAAGGGGGAGAGTTGTGAGACCTGGACCCGTCTCTTTTTTAGACTTATATATGTTTGATGTGTTTTCGCATATATTTTGTTCTATGTATGATTTATTCATTTTGATACATGTTTAAGTTTATCTGAGCATGCGGGGTTAGTTCCCGGGGTTATAGGGAGTTGTCGTGCGAATTTCAAAAATTAAAAAAAAAGATATTTTGGAGACCTATAAATATCTGGAGTTAGATATTTTCAAAACTTAACTCCTAAGTTTTCTCTAATTTTCTCTCTACATTCTCTCTAACTTCTCGGGGGCTCGGGGCTTGGTTTTTGATAAACCAACTGCTGATCCTTAGTATTGGCATCGTGGTCTTTGCTTTCATCCAGACAGAATTCTATTCCGACAAAACTCGATTTTGCACGTAGATTAAGGCATCGAGTTTTCAACTCATCGAGGTAGAATTTTAGACGGTATAACTGTTAGAGGGTACTACATGTAATCCAACGTGTTTCTATCATTTAAAAATGCATGAAAAGTGATTTATGCTTCAAATCCTATTTTGGGTTAAAACCATTTTTTGGCGTTTCGGTTGGATGAAATTATGTTTTGAAGGTTTCTTTGCGGCTTTATGGTAAGCTTGAGCTTATATGTCATTGTGGGTATCAAAATCAGGAGTTTTGAGGTTTGATGTGAGGTTTAGAAGCAAAAACAAACACAACCCGTAGCACAAAACAGTTTCTGGGCTGGTTCAGTCGACTGGATCATCTTATGGTGGGTTCAGTCAACTGGACTTGGGAGGTCAGTCGACTGAAGTTCCTTCTATTTTGGTTCTCTTTTTCCAAAGAGTTTTTCAGTCAACTAAGGGATTGGGCCAATCGACCGAAGTCCTGTGATGGGGCTTGGGTGTTGTTTTCAATGGTTTTGGCTTCCTTTAGGTGGTTCTATAGCGATGGATTTGTGAGATCTCGCTTTTCGGATGTGTGAACATCCATGGTTTTCAAAGGAGGTTCGAAAATGGGTTGTTGGTGAGAAGAAAACGTGTTTTGTGGGAGGTTTGGAGCTAGCCTATGGGGTTGAGTATCAACGTCTAAAACCTTTTGATGAAAATATGTTTTTACATGTTTTGTTTGATCTCCATGGTTCATGAATTTGATCTCCCTATATACATGTGCTGTATATCTGTTTTGTGGGTTTTGCAATGCTTTCCATAAATGTACCGTGGCAGTGGGTATTGTTGAGTTGGGCTTTCATTGCTCCTCGGTGCAAGTCCAGAAACGTGCGCAGCGTAGGTACTCAATTCCTTCAGGTTAGTCCTCGTAAATTGAGTCATATGGGTGCTTAGTTCCCTCGAGTTCAGGTTCTGTAAATTAAGTATTTGTCCATTGCCTCCGTTAATGGCGTCGTTGTCGTGACTCCGTATAGAATTTGTTATTACTTATTGGACCATGAGCGGCTGTAGAGTAATGGACAAGAGTCTATAGTTGTTCATCGGTGTGGTAGAGTTGGTACATAGGATTTTATTTTATCTTATCTCCTCGGTTGCGTGTCCGATTGGATAATACTGTTTTGTTACCATTTTCCCTTAACTGTGGCATGATATCTGTTAGGATGATATGCATAGTTTCAAGGATGGAAAACGTGTGGTTTTGAGATGGACAACCTTTTTGGGTACTGTGGTCGAGTTAGCTCCCACCATATGATTGCATGACCTGTATTACAGTTTTATTGTCTATGTTCTATTGGGTTTCGGCTCACGGTGTGAGATTTTTGCTGTAAAACCTTTTTCAGGTGAGCACGTGGAGTTGACCTAGTTGCAGAGGTGATGGAAGACTTGCTGTAGTTTTCCCTTTTTGGATATATGTACTTTTACATGTGATGCCTGTGAAGGCTGGTTTTGTACGCCTTTTGGTGATATACTTATCCATGTATGAGAATGCATGTTTATTGTTTATGAGAGCTGAACTTGGGAAATTTTTTATCCAAATGTTGTATTTTGATTTCCAACTGTAAAAAAAACCTATTTTTTCTTAAATGGGTGTTTTTGTGGGCTTCCGCATGACCCTGGTATTTGGGGCGCGACAGTTTTGATTATAGATAATGGTATAGTTTCAACTCTCTATGCTAGTACACTTGATTTGTATTCAATATGAACATTGTGGGATAATTATTTTTATACTAATTATATAAAATAATTAATACACTATGATTATTATGACTTTTTACACTCTTATTTTTGAAATAATTAATAGATACATATATTTAGTGTTTGTTATTTTGATTTCAAAAAGAGTGAGTTCTTTTATAAGTTAACAAGCTCGATGAATTAGATAACGACAATACGTGTATAGTGAATATTAATTATTAACGGAATCCACATCCTAGTATAAAGAATGATGATACACTCTGAAGAATGCTTATAAAACATTGATTATGTCAAACCCCGCAAGCATATTTTATATCCAACATATCAAATAAGTTAAGTGAAAATCTTAAGAAAATTATAAGTGGACAATTAAAAAAAATGTCAATAAACAATTATACATGCTTAATTATGTGTATGACAACTTCTATCTTTTTATCTAGCAGGTTCATTGTAACGCCTCAATTTTTGGGCACATTAGGACATATATATAGATATAATAAGGGTTACGTTAACGTTTCATTCATAATTAATAGTAAACTACTACATTCACGAATGTAAAGTTCTCTCGACGATAGGCACAAAATCAAATAAATACAGTTATCCAGCACAAAGTATTTATTAAAGACGAGAAAGTTAAACGGATACACTGAGGAAAAACAACTCAAAAATAGGTACGACTTGAATCAGTTCTTCTCTAGCCATCCAAAAACTCCTACGATTTCTGGTAATTGCCCAGATCGATGAAGTCTCCCTGATCTTGATTTTCTACATGAGCAAAGCTAATGAGATGGTTACATTACATGTAAACAACAGAACCCGGATGACTTCAGTTTTGGTCTTTCAAACAATAATTTATATCCAATATGTCCTTACGTGGAAAAAAAATCAAGAAAAAAACCAATTTAGGAAAAAAAATAGCAACACACAAGGTACAATGTGAACACACCTCTGACACCACCAATTTCAAACCAACTTGTCTATAACATCCACGAAGATCTCTGTTGAGTCAACCCTCTTTCTCTCACTATCTCTCTTTCTGTATCTACAAAGCATAACGTAAAAATAAAGGTGGTTTTGAAGAAGTGTTAGTGTTAACATAAAAAGATAGTAGTATAGAAAATTGAAATTAGATATGTGGGTTTAGTGACTTACTGGTTTTTTAGAACTTTTAGGAGCAGAAGAAGTAAGAAAGAGAAGAGCCCTTTCTGAAGTTGTAGCTTTAAGCATAAAGATTATGTCTTGGAAGTTGGAATTTAATTTTCTTCTATTTGATTTGATTTTATTTATTTAGTTATTATTATTAATTTTTTTTAAAGAATTGGTCAGCTTATCCTTGAAAAGAGTTTAGGGCAGAGATTTTTATTTTTAGATCAATCTTAACGTAAATCTAAACTTGAATTCGATAGCATTCTTACGTTGTTTCTTTGCTAACTCCGTAACCTAAAATCGGGTCCTTACAATTTATCCCCTTAAAATAAATTTCGTCCCCAAAATTTCGCACCGTTCTTTTGTCTGAAAAAAGTTGTGGATGGTTCACCTTCATTGCTTCTTCCCGTTACTAGGTTGATTCTTCAACTCCGCGGTGAAGATAGAGAACACGCACAAGTGGGATTATCTTCCCTTTGAGGATCTTATTGCGCCGATCGAGTTTCTTCATCGGCTTTTCTTCAAATGTGGCATCTTCATCGATGTGGAGCTTTTCTCAGTTGAGGATGTGGGCAGGATCAGGTTTATACTTCCTTAACATTGATACATAGAATACGTCATGGATAATCGCGAGCTGTAGTGGCAGGGTTAGGTGGTAGGCGACTACTCTGACTTTGACTAGGGTCTCTAATGGCTTAATGTATATCAACGACAGCCCTTCTTCTTCCCAAAGTGCATGAGTCCTTGCTGGGGTTGCATTTCAGGTGATCTCCTATTTTGGCCTCGAGGGGTCTTCCCTATCGGTCAGCCCAACTCTCTAACTTGATCTTCTCAGTTGTTTCAAGTACAAGGTCTGGCCCTAACTGATTAGTCTCTCCAATTTTTTTTTCAAACGTATTAGTTATTTGTGAGATTAGTTCATACAAAGCTTCAAGCGGCGGGCATACCAATGTTAGCTTGGTGGCAGTTGTTGTAGGTGAATTCAACCAAGGTAGATGTCATTCCTAACTTTATTTTTAAAATCTATCATGCAGGCTCTCAGTATTTCTTTAACGGTTTGAATTGTGCATTCGAATTGTTAGTCAATCTGAGGGTGAAACGTGGTGCTAAAGCAAGGCTCTATTCCTAAGACTGCCTATAACTCTACCTGAAACATGATGTGAAACGTGGGTCTCGTTCGGATACAATAGACGTTGGTAACCCACACAGGTGCACAATCTCGCGGATGTACTTGCAACTTAAAGTCTTCGACGTGTTAGGAGGTTTAACTGGTAGAAAGTGAGTGGTCTTGGTGAGGCGATCCATTATAACCCAGATGTCGTCATGTCCTCGAGGCAAGCTCAGTACTCCGGTGATGAAGTCCATAGTCTAATGCTTCCATTTCCATTCCAATTTTCCCAAGGGTTCTAGAGGTCCTCCTTACTTCTGGCATTTGACATTGACTTGTTGGTACGTAGGGTTTGAGTGTCTCTTCCAAGAACTAGATCATTTCCTAGGTAGTTAATCATCCTACGATAAAATGAATGTGACAAGAGGTATGGTTGGTGGTGGTGATTTAGTTTTGTAGTTCATTGTCGCTCTGTGGGTAAATTTTCATTAGACTCCAAGCGCTCTTTATCTTAGTCAAGATTTTTCAATGTTACACAACGATGGCAGAACCCAGATCCCTATACCTCTAATATATTGATGAGAAGGTTCAAATGAGTATCAGTGTGTGTGGACGTGTTTCCTTCTTTTGCGTAGTACGTTGAAGTTTTGAGCTCGATGTTGTCTCACGTCTTTAGTTTTCCTACTAGCGACGTAAACTCTCGTTCCTCAGTTTTTTGGATGGGTGGGTTAGCCATGAGCTGGTCTGGAGAAGCTTGAACTCTGTCGTACAGTGGTGTCGTAAATCCCTTAGTGCAAAACTGTCGTCTCTAACTATAGATCATTGGTGGGGTAATTCTATTTGTCGAGGTCTTTAATAGAGATGTAATTTGTTAAATGAGCCCTTACTTAGCAGTTTCTACAATCAGGGGTTTTAATCTTTAAAACTCGTTAAACATGGACACTGGCAGACATTCTATGCTACAATACTGGGAAAGGATCTGCTTCATGAATCAAAAATACGTCAGGTGGTTCCCTTGGAAACGTGTGCGGTCTAAATTTCTTGTGAAAGTGCTAAACCTTAATGACTATCGTTACTCACCGGTCTATAGGGTAGGACTTGAAGGTGAAACAAGGATAGATCAAGGCTTGTGAAAACATGCATATGGTTCAATAAGATGATCAATTCAAATTCATAAGTCTCAAGAAAAGCGATATTAGGCGGTGAGTGGTCAAGTGATTAGCCAAGGCTCTTGAATGATGTGCTAAACTGCACGAAATATAGATGAGAGTTGAAATAGCTACGGAATGGCGAACAAACCCTTCACAAAGATTTAAGGCAAGATTCCAGATGGTTCAAAAGATAGAATGGATGAGGTTAAATGGTCACAATTAATGCAATCACCATTAACCCGGTTCATAAGATAGATTAGAAGAGGTCAAGTGGTCACAATTAAGGCAATCACCTTTGACCTAAATTGAGAGGTCGTTTAAGGCTCAAAGATAGGTGAAACAAGGGGACAATAAGTGAACAATAGTTAAAGAAATGTCCTCGGGACCAATCTGCAACAATCAAATTTTGATAAAAGAGACGTTAAGCGATGGGTAGCCAACTAGATATTTGTCCTGAAGTTTCGTCGATCAAACGTGCTTTAAATCAAACATACATGCCCACTCCCTTGGTATGGGTTCCAAGAGTGTACAAGGATTCACAAAATTGCTGCAACTGAATATGGTATCAAGATTGTGAGAAGATGAATGATGGCATAAAATTTCATCAATGTCGAATGTTCAGAACAAATGATTAACAAAGAAATGATTTCGAGTTCTACAAATGAAAAGTTAGTTCAAGGATGATGAGTTAAATTGAAGGAGAATTAAATGCGAATATCGGTCATCATCTAGGCATTACTTACCAATTGAGAACTCGAGGATCAGAACACGTTATAAGACTTAAATTCCCGATAGGGACATAATAAGACTTGGGTGTAGAGGGGAAATTTATGAATAACACTTGACTGTATCGAGAAACTCAAGTACAAATTGATAGTTGTTCTATCGCTGTGGGTTTATGGTGCTAAAAGAAATGATACGTAAAGAATTTCAACTTGATACATTTAAAAGTTGACACAAAATGTTTGGAGTAAACGAGAAAGGGATATATAAGGATGAAGTTATGGAGTTAGTGCGTAATCCTGTCTACCCCCCTAAAATGAAATAACTCGCTGCGTAGATCTCTAGTCCTCGATCTCGATGTCTTTATTCGTCTTTCACATGTAGATTTCCCTCTGGCTCTGAACTCGATGGCATCCTAACATGACCAGCTATATAATGTAGACATAGCAAATTTTAGTTCTTATAAATTATAGACGATAAAAATAATTAATACAACATTTTCTACAGGGTCTCTACGCGACAGAATGCATGATTTTTCCAAAACTCAAGGCCTGAAGGTTCACTAAACCTAGGCTCTAATACCAAACTGTAACGTCCCGATTTCTGGGCACATTGGGACATATTTATAGGTATAATAGGGGTCATGTTAATGCTTCAATCATAATTAACAATAAACTACTACATTTATGAACGTAAAGTTCTCCCAACGATAGCTACAAAATCAAATAAATACAGTTATCCAGCACAAAATATTTATTAAAGACGAGAAAGTTAAACTGATACACTAAGGAAAAACATCTCAAAAATAGGTACAACTTAAATCAGTTCTTCTCTAGTCGTCCCAAAACTCCTGCAATTTCTTGTAATTACCCGAATCGACGAAGTCTCCCTGATCTTGAATTTCTACATGAGCAAAGCTAATGAGAAGGTTACATTACATGTAAACAACAGAACCCGGATGACTTCGGTTTTGGGCTTTCAAATAATAAAATATATCTAATATGTCCTTACATGAAAAAAAAATCAAGAAGTGTCCACGAAGATTTTGATTGAGTCAACTCTCTTTCTCTCTCTATCTCTCTCTTTTTGTATCTACAAAACATAACGTAAGAATAAAGGTGATTTTGAAGAAGTGTTAGTGTTAACATAAAATGGTAGTAGTATAGAAAATTGAGGTTAGATATATGGGTTTAGTGAATTACTGGTTTTTAGAGCTTTTAAGAGCAGGAAAAGTAAGAAAGAGAAGAGCCCTTTCTGAAGTTGTAGCTTTAAGCATAAAGATCATGTCTTGGAAGTTGGAATTTAATTTGCTTCTATTTGATTTTATTTTATTTATTTAGTTATTATTATTAATTTTTTAAAGAATGGGTTAGCTTATCCTTAAGAAGAGTTAGGGTCAAAAATTTTTATTTTTAAGTTGAGCTCTATTAGGTTTTTAATCCTAACGTAATTCTAAGCCTAAATCTGATAGCATGTTTTCCATTATTTCTTTACTAACTTCATAACCTAAAATCGGGTCCTTACAATCTACCCTCCTTAAAATAAATTTCATCCCCAGAATTTTGCATCGTACTTTCATCTGAAAAAAGTTGTGGATGGTTCACCTTCATTGCTTCTTCCTGTTCCCAAGTTGATTCTTCAACTCCGCGGTGATGCCAGAGAACACGCACAAGTGGGATTGTCTTTCCTCTGAGGATCTTATTGCGTCGATCGAGTATTTTCACCAACTTTTCTTCAAATGTGGCATTTTCATCGATGTGGAGCTTTTCTCAGTTGAGGATGTGGGCAGGATCAGGTTTATACTTCCTTAACATCGATACATAGAATACGTTGTGGATATTCGCGAGTTGTAATGGCAGGGCTAGGTGGTAAACAACTACTCTGACTTTAGCTAGGGTCTCTAATGGTTTGACGTATATCGGTGATAGCTCTCCTTTCTTCCCGAAGTGCATGATTCCTTGTCGAGGTTTCATTTCAAGTGATCTCCTATGTTGACCTCGAGGGGTCTTCGCCGTCGGTCAGCATAACTCTCTAACTTGATCTTCTCGGTTGTTTCGAGTACGAGGTCTAGCCCTAGCAGATTGGATTCTCCAATTTTTTTCCAATGTATCGGTTATTTGTGAGATTAGTTCATACAAAGCTTTAAGTGGGGGCATACCAATGTTCACTTGGTGGTGGTTGTTGTAGGTGATTTCGACCAAGGTAGATGTTCTTCCCAACTTTCCTTTTAAAATCCATCACGCCGGCTCTCAGCATATCTTCAACGGTTTGAATTATGCATTCGAATTATCGATCAATTTGAGGGTGAGACGTGGTGCTGAAGCAAGGCTCTATTCTTAAGTTTGCCTATAACTCGGCTTGAAATGTGATGTGAAACGCGGGTCTTGATCGGATACAATAGAGGTTGGTAACCCACGCATGCGCTATTCTCACGGATGTACTTGCAGCTTAAAGTCTCCGACGTGTTGAGAGGTCTAACTGGTAGAAAGTGAGCGATCTTGGTGAGGCGATCTATTATAACCCAGATGTTGTTGTGTCCTTGAGGCAATCTCGGTACTCCGATGATGAAGTCCATAGTCAAATGCTTCCATTTCCATTCCGTTTTTCCCAAGGGTTGTAGAGTTCCTCCTTATTTCTGGCGTTTGACTTTGACTTGTTGGTACATAGGGTTTAAGTGTCTCCCCCAACGACTGGATCGTTTCTCAAGTAGTTAATAACCCCAAGATAAAATGAATGTGACAAAGAGGTATGGTTGTTGGTGATGATCTAGTTTTGTAATTTGTTGTCGCTCCGTGGGTAAATTTTCATCAGACTCCAAGCGCTCATTATCGTAGTCAAGATTTTTCATTGTTACGTAGCGATGGCAAAACTCGGATCTCTATACCTCTATCGTATTAATGAGAAAGGTCGGCATGAGTATCAGCGCGTGTGGACATGTTTCCTTCTTTTGCATAGTACATTGAAGTTTTGAGCTCAATGTTGTCTCAGGTCTTTCGTTTTCCTACTAGCTATGTAACCTCTCGTTCCTCAGTCTTTTGGATGGGTGGGTCTGCCACGAGCTGGTTTGGAGAAGCTTGAACTTTGTCGTACAATAGTGTCGTAAGTCTCTTAGTGCAAAACTGTCATCTATGATTGTAGATCGTTGGTGGGGTAATTCTATTTGTTGAGGTCTCCAATAGAGATGTAGTTTGTTAAACGAGCCCTTGCCTAGCAGTTCATGCAATCAAGGGTTTTGTTCTTCAAAACTTGTTAAATGTGGACACTGGTAGACATTCTATGCTATGATGCTGGGAATGCATCTGCATCGCGATTCGAAAATGCTCTAAGTGGTTCCCTTGAAAATGTGTGGTCTAAGTTTCTTGTGAAAGCGCTAAACCCTAATAACTATTGTTTCTCACCGGTTTATAGGGTAAAACTTAAAGGTGAAACAAGGATAGATCGAGGTTCAATAAAAACATGCATAGGGTTCAATAAGATGATCAATTCAAATTCATAAGTCTCAAGAAAAGCGATATAGGGCAGTGAGTGATCAAGTGATTAGATAAGGCTCTTGAATGATGTGCTAAACTGCACCAAATATAGATTGGGGTTGAAATAGCTAAGGGAAGGCAAGCAAGTCCTTCACCAAGATTCAAGTCAAGATTTTAGGTGGTTCAAAAAATAGATTTAATGAGGTCAAGTGGTCATGGTTAAGGCAATCATCATTGACCCAAATTAATAGGTCGTTTAAGGCTCAAAGGTAAGTGAAACAAGGGGACAACAAGTGAACAACACTTAAAAAAATATTCTCAAGACCAATTAGCTACAATCAGATCTTGACAAAAGAGACGTTAAGCGATGGGTAGCTAACTAGATATTTGTCCTGAAGTTCTGTCGATCAAACGCGCTTCAAATCAAACATCCAAGCCCACTCCCATGGTACGGGTTCCAGAAGTGTGCAAGGATTCACAAAATTACTGCAACTAAATGGGGTATCGAGATTGTGAGAAGATGAATGATGGCATAAAACTTCATCAATGTCGAATGTTCGGAACATGTGATTAACAAAGAAATGATTTCGAGTTCTACAAATGAAAAGTTAGTTCAAGGATGGTGAGTTAAATTAAAGGAGAATCAAATGCAAATACCGGTCATTATCTAGGCATTACTTACCAATTGAGAACTCGAGGACGAGAACACGTTATAAAACTTGAATTCCCGATAGGGCCACAATAAGACTTGGGCGTAGAGGGGTTATTTATGAACGACACTTGACTGTATCAAGAGAAGTCAAGTACAAATTGATAGTTGTTCTATCGTTGAGGGTTTATGATGCTAAAAGAAAGGATACGCAAAAAACTTCAACCAGATACATTTAAAAGTTGACACAAAATGTTTGGGACAAATGAGAATGGGATATATATAAGGATGAAGTTATGGAGTTCTGGTAGTGGTTCCTGATGCAATACTTGAAACTGTTCTTAGTACATACTCCCGTCTATCCCCCTTAAAATGAAATAGCTCGCTGCGTGGATCTCTAGTTCTCAATCTCGATGTCTTTATTCATCTTTCACATGTATATTTCCCTCTGACTTCAAATTCGATGGCATCCTAACATGACTAGCTATATAACTGGAACATAGCAAATTTAAGTTCTTAGAGGTTATTGATGATAACAATAGTTAATATAACATTTTCTATAGAGTCTCTACATGACAGAACGCATAGTTTTTCTATAATCTAAGGCTTAAAGGTTCACTAAACCTAGACTCTGATATCAAACTATAACGCCCCAGTTTCTAGGCACATTAGGACATACATATATGTATAATAAGGGTTATACTAATGCTTCATTTATATTTAACATTAACTACTACATTCATGAATGTAGAGTTCTCTTGACGATAGCCACAAAATCAAAAAAATACAGTTATCCAGCACAAAGTATTTATTAAAAATGAGAAAGTTAAACTGATACACTGAGGAAAAACAACTCAAAACAGGTACAACTTGAATTAGTTTTTCTCTTGCCACCCAGAACTCTTGTTGTTTCTAGTAATTGCTCAGATCGACGAAGTCTCCCTGATTTTGAATTTTTATACCTCCACCTGCGGCACTAACGCCATGAGCCAAAACCCAGAAGAAACTCTAAAATTCTACTGGTTTAACTCTAAACACAATCAACTAAGCCATACTCCAAAATAAATTTATTATATATTCAATGATTAGACAGACATTTAAAGTCTTAGCTAAAATTTGTACATCTTGGCATTCATTGAGATATATGAAATGAGGATGCAAAAAATGTAATGAAGATGGTGATGAATGCTTTCCAATTTATTACTAGGTTTAATTAAGTATTATGTCATTTTAGATTAACCCAACCTGGGGTAATCGTATTAACCCCGATCAACCATCGCAAACCAAATCTATCGATCAATATCAAGCACTCCTTTAGTCATACGATGACTATGTAGTCAAACTAAGTATTCAATAGGGTCATCACTGACGGCAAGGGCGTGGATAAGTCAGCACTTCGGTCCATCGAATTTCAGGTCAAAGTCTAGTGTGGGATCAACGTATATTTTAATACTGATTATTTTTCCACCTGAACTACCTTCATCATGTGGTACTCTGCCAAAATTTCACATCATATCATATCATGGCATCCAACCAAAAAAATATTTCATCATGGTATACTAGTCGTGGGACAGTATCCCAAAATCATTTCATTAACATAATCACGGGACACCGCCTAGAACAGTACCACCCTAGGATTTGTTTCAACCACTGTTATAATTTAAGTGATTCCCGCATATTCCAATCCATGAATGATGAATGCATGTCTCATTCTATGCATGGATATACTAATGCGCATGGTGTTATGATTATGCTAAGACATGAGAAAATAATAATAAGTTAGTAAATTAACACTTAGCATATAATCACATTAAGCATACATTCAAAATTAAAATTGCGTACGACAAACTTTAAGATTAAGCACATTACATTCAACACTTTATTTTAAAAATTCAGCCATTTAATTAGAATTTGCAACAAGCTTTTGAGGCACCTAGACCTTAAATTAATTTTTGAATTTTGGTCACAAAATAGTATAAAAGGTTTTTAAAAATTTTTATGAAGAAAACATAGGCTAATTCTCATAATTTTTAGGTGACAGAGTACTACAGTAGCTTTAAGAAAATGTTTTGAAGAGGACTAACAAAGGGAAACAGGTTTGGGGGTACCAAATTAGCTTCAAACGTTCTAAATTTTGGATATGTTTTAGCTCAAGATGTCTTCTAAAACTTTCGTGAAGGATGGTTGGTAGAGTTCTTAAGCAAATATCTAAGATTTTGCTCTCCTAAGAAAATGTATCAAGTGAGCAATTTGCAACTCTGTGATGATGATTTTCAGCATTAAAAACAAAGAGCTTAAAAATTGGTTGGTGGATCAAATAGATGCTAAAAGGCATGATTTTTTGATAGAATTTAGATTAAGATGTCGCTAGCAATTTTTATGAAGAATACCTTTTGATTTGAGCATTAAAAACATAGGTTTTGAGTCTCACAAAAAGGTTGGGCATATTTGGTTTTAAATTACTGAACGAGGACAGCAACTTGCAATGGGCTTTTGACTGACAAAAGATCAACAAAAGGGGCTCATTTTTTATGGGTATGTAGAAAAATATGTTAACTACAACTTTCGTGAAGGGACCAAAGATTAGATCTCATTAAAAAATGGGGTTTTGACCTGTTCAACAGAGACTGATCCATATTCGACATGTTTTGGTAAAAAATCCATAATTCGAGATCTATAGGTTTGTAATAGTTCAAACTAATTTATACGAAAGATAACTTCAAAATCTAACTCTGGACATAAGATTCAACCCTATGAGAGCTTTCTATATTTAGTTATGATTTTTCAAAAAAAAGTTCAGCAAGTAGAATTTTTAGAACAACTTGAGATTAAACAAGCTACTTCATCTTTTAACTACTTGTATGGCATGGATTTGATTTTATTCTTTGCATGCAATGATATAAAACTTCAAAAACAATATCTCCAACAACCAAACATGTGAATAATAACATGAATCTCAAATAAAAACCACATGCACACGTACAAATATGAAGAAAAACATCAAAACATCCCCAAATCTTAGTTTTGATGCCTTCGTTGGATTGATTTAATTCTTATTCTTGATTTTATCTTTACGAATGGTAAAAGAGAATTTGAGATAAGTGAGAGCAAAGGGATTTAAGAATTTAGTTACTTTTTGGATTGATTTTTGGTTGAAGGAAGAAAAGATTTGACTTTTAAAAGATCAAGAACCTCTTCTCTTCTTGCTGCTTCTTCTTCTCCTCACTCTCTCTCAACACTTAGGAAAATTTCTAAATTTTGGAGACTTAGGTGGTGGTGTGGCTAGCCAAGGAGGTGTAAGAGTTGTATTTATAGAGTTAGTGGTGGTGGAGGTGTAATGATGGTGGTGGGTGGTGATGTAAGGTGGTGTAAGGTGGTGGTCCACTAGATTTACGTGCAAAACGAAAAACATGACACTTCACTTGAGTGTTAGAGGGGTGCATGGCAGATTTTTGGCTCAAAAATTTGATTTTGTGTTTTATTGTTATTATATTATGTTAGTCTGACAAAGTTTCAACATCCATTTTGATGATAACAAACTTAGGTATCTAATTGTGCAATTGAGCTTGTGTATAGAAAATTCACGATAAATCTCAATTATGGATGAAACTTAAAAGCCATAAAGCATGCAAAACGAATCATCATTGCTACAAGTTATGGAACACGTGAAGATAAAAGTTGTTAATTTTTATATGTATTGAAATTAGAAGTTATGTAAGTTCAATCTCATGATTGTATTTCTTAAAGCTCATAGAAGATCTTAGATGGACCATAGGTTTCTTAAAATCTCATGAAAATCATTTTATATAACAATGATATACTTTGAAGTGCTTAAAGAAAATGAAAAATCTGATTTATAAAGGTTCAGTCGACTAAGGCATGGAAGTCAGTCGACTGGAGTTGTTCTGCCAATACTGTTGTTCGGTGGAGAGGAAATTCAGTCAACCGAACCTCCCAAGTCAATCGACTGACTCAACAAAATTTAACTTTTGGACTGCAATGGCTAGTTGAAAATTTCTATATTAATTCCAACGGCTAGCTCAAAATATTTGCCTATAAATACAGCCTTTGAGCACTATCAAAAGTATCAACAAACCTTCCATCCTATTCTCTCTTGTGCATTCAATTTGTGCTCAAAAATATTTTATTCTTCTGTTCATATTTTTGAGCGAAATCTCTAGAATACTCATTGAGCTTCAATTGATATATTTTTTTAAAGTGAACCAGTGTGCAATATCTTGTACTCATTTACTCATTGAAGGAGCTTTCTTTTGTAAGCTTTCTCTTTCATTATTGTTGTACTTGAGGCTAGGGTTTAACCTTGTTAAAGTGAGAGAATTCACTTGGTTTGAAGAGCTAGAGTGCTCTTGGTGTAAAAGTTTATCCGCCTAGTGAAGGGGAGAGGCTTCTCCGTCTTAAGGGGAGAGTATTGGAATCCTCAAGCGGCACACTCGAGGCAAGGATGTAAACCGAAGCGCCGAAGCGCCGAACCATGTAAAAATCTTGATTTTGTTCTCTCAATCCCTTAAACTCTTTACTTTCACTATTTGATATATTCTTGTTTATCTTCTATATTAAATATATTGTGAATAAAATTGAATTAATATCATTTACAATTTTTAAATTGGAATATTCAGTAAGAAATATTTAAATAACCAATTCACTCTCTTCTTGAGATTGCACTACACTCACATATTAAAGGTTTAATGGTGTATTTATACTACATTGTTAAGAAAAAATGCTCAAAAATTGACTTAATGTATAAATTTGGTTTCTTTTCCTATGGAATTGACTTAATTTAGTAATTTTGTGATTAGTTAATTAATTTTATAATTTAAAATTATTATTTTGTTATTTAATTATTTATGTATTGAAAAATAGGTTAAATTAAGCTCTTTTGTAAGATTGTGTCAAATTAGTATTTTATGAGAATTTAGTGTGCAAGAATTTTAACCTCTAAATTTTATTCATGTAAGACATATATTATTATATTCATAACATCTTTATTTATTTAAATATTTTTAGGTTATGATGATATTCAATTTGTACATTTTCTTCTTGATTTTATGTATAAAGAATACAAAAAGCAATTTGGGCATAATTTACAAGGCTACCCGGCCAAGGAGGGGTATTTTTGTGAGACCCTGAACCTTTTAATTTTGAGTTCTGTATATTCATAACATGTTTTTCCTCCATGTTTTATTGCATCGATGCATGGTTTATACTTTAAAGTTGTAGGAAAGTATGTGTAAATGTGTTTTATACTTTTCCAGACCTTGGTTAGGTGGGTTGGGTTGATTTTTGGCTTGAAACACAGCAGCAAATTCCAGTACGCCACTGGTGTGGAGTTCGATCGACTGGAGGGTCCAGTCCAGTTGACTGAACAAAGAAAAATTTGGTTTTCTATAAAGGTTCCAGTGGCGGTGTTTTTGAGAGAAAAAGATTACTTCAGACCTAAGTTTCCCTTTTCTCTGCCTTCTCTCTAGCTATGAGGGCCCGGGGCTTGGTTTGTTGTTGATTCCTTTGTGGATCCTTACTATCGAGGCTGAGGGCTTCGCATCCATCCGGTCGGATTCTCGTTCTGACGCTGTTCAGTTTTGAGACATCGAGTTCTTGACTCTCTGAGGTAGGATTCTAGACCCTACTTCTGTATAAGGATTTTTATGTAATTATACGTGTTTTCACCGGATAGAAAATACTTCAAATGTGATTTTCATGTGTAACCGTGATTTTTGGGTAAAAGTGAAATTTTTACGCCTTTTCTTGGTTGTATGCATGTTTCGGGTATGTGGTATCCGTAGTTTTCAAAAGAAGGTTTGAAAACGAGGTGTTTTGTGAAATCGGGTGAAAAACGTCTTTTTGGAGGTTTGGAGCTAACCCGCAGAGTTGAGACTCACTTTTCAAACATTTTGTTGGAAATGGTTTTTGATCTCCATTTTGATAGATTGGATCTCTTTTTATACATGTGTTGTATAAATCATTTTGCGAGTTTTCATAGTGAGCTATGGTGGGTTTTAAAATGTTCTCCATAGATGTACCGTGACAGTGGTTGTGTTGAGTTGGGCTTCCATTGCTCCTCAGTGTAAGTCCAAAAACGTGCACATAGTAGGTCCCTACGTGCCTTCGGGTTAATTCCGGTAAACGAGGTTGGTGGGTGCTTAGTGTCCTCGGGTTGTGGTCCCGTAAACTAAGTGGTTGTGTGGGTGCTTAGTGCCCTCGGGTGTGACCCCGTAAACTAAGTTGGTTGCCTCCGTTAATGGTATTATTGTTGTACCTCCGTATAGAACTTGTCATTACTAAGCCTATGGGTTGAGGGTAATAGACGAGAGTCTATAGTTGCTACCCTTGTCGATGTGGCAGAGTCGGTACATAGGACCACGTTTATATCTTTCTCCTCGGCTGAGTGGCCTGAGTGGAACTTACTGTTTTATTTACAACTTCCCCTTAACTGTGGCATGATATCTGTTAGAATGATATGCATAGTTTGAAGGATAGAAAATGTGGGATTTTATGAGATTAAACCTTTTTGAGACTCGTGTTAGTCTGATGGAAAATTGATAGTTTTTAGAGGAAAACCTTTTGGCTCCCGTGGTTGAGCCCGTGTGTGTATAATTGCATAGCCTGCTTTATAGCTTTATTGTTATGTTCTATTGGGATTCGGTTCACGGTGTGAAATTTTTGCTGTAAAACCTTTTCAGGTGAGCATGATGAGATGACCTAGTTGCAGAGGTGATGGAAGACTTGCTGTAATTTTTCCTTTTTGAGACATGTACTTCCACATGTGACGCCTGTTGAGGCTGGTTTTGTATGCCTTTTGGCGATATGTTTATTCATGTATGAGATGCATGTTTTCAATTTATGAGAGTTGAACTGTAGGGATTTTTTATCCAAATGTTGTACATCTTTATTTCTTATGAAAACTTATTTTTCTTAAATAGATATTTTGGTGGGCTTTTGCATGACCCGGATGTTTGGGGCGTGACAATTTTGGTCTTTTTACTTTAATTTTATAATTTAAAAATATTATGGCATTAATTAATTATAATTGTAGCAAAATGTAGACTAATTTAAGTTTTTTTATAAGATGTGCAAATTAGACATTTAATTGAGATTCGGTGTACTAATTTTAATAAATTTAGTTCAATTCTCATAAAAATATATATTTTAGATTTGTTTACTTTATCTATGAGATATCATATGTATATTTACATGTATATATAATGATGGCATTTTGGGAGAATTTTGATTGTTATAATAAATTATAATGACTTTCAAGTTCCTTTTATATATATTTATATAAAAAATACGATAATCATGTAAATTTAAATTCTCTAGGTATATATATATATATATATACACACACATACAGGACAATATATTATTAAATTATTATTTTTTTATTGTAAGTATTGAAAGCATAAAGATCATGCCTTGGAAGTTGAAATTTAATTTGCTTTTATTTGATTTGATTTTATTTATTTAGTTATTATTATTATTATTATTATTTTAAGAGTGGATTAGCTTACCCTTAAGTACTTGGTTTTCAATCTTAATGTAATTGTAAACCTGAATCCGATAACTCGTCTTCCATTGTTTCTATGTTAACTTCGTAACCTAAAATCAAATCATTACTGTTAGAGTTATATACTAAAAATCATAATTTTTGTTTTAGTATTTAATTTTATTTTTTAATAAGATTAATTTTTCTATTTTATGAGAATTTTAATCAGCAATGTATGCGTTTCATTATTTATTTAATAATTTGCATGTGCGTCTTTTATTCTATATAATATTTAATCTGGTGTATAGATTTTGTTTTTTGGTTCACAGTTTAGATAGAATTGGGCACACCATAGGTACGGTTGTAGCACAATATTTCAATATATCTGTCTTAATTACGGGGAACGGTAATTATTTTGACAATTGTTCCAACTCATTAAATTAGTACACTTTGTGTATATTGAATTTGACCAAGTTGGAGTAATTAATTTTGTACTGACTATATAAATTAATTTATACCACATGGTTATTATAAGTGTTTATACTCTTAATTTTAAAATAATTATTATTTGCGTATATTTAATATTCATTATTTTAATTTATTAGAGGGTGCGTTCTCGTATGGATCTATAATCCCGGTGAGTTGGATAACGATATTAATTATATAGTGGATATTAATTATTAACGAAATTCACGTCTTGAAAAATCAGGATTAACGATACCCCCCATAAGGAAATTTATAAGTTTTGACCGAGTAAAACCTTACAGGTGAATTTTAAAATTCGGCAGTCAAATAAGTTAAGCGAAAGAGCTTAACAAAATTTTCGAAAAAGACGATTAAATTAATTATCAGTAATTTAATTTAATCGAGGGGTATCTGTAATTTTAACGTGGGGAGAATAAATAAGCATTTAATAACGGGAGCTCGAATACTACGATTTTGAGAATAAAGCTGGGAATGCAATTATAATTCTTTAGTAGAATGAATTATTGAAACACCCCGAATGCGGTGTTTCACTCTCAAACTAAAAAGAACATACATGCATTAAATATATTCGTCACAAGGCTTACAACACTTGGTTCTAACACCAAGAACGTGAAAAACAATACATGATCCAAAAGAAACAAAAGGAAGACTGAAAGATCTTCCGCACCATTTGACTCCTCCACATTAACCCGCTAATCAAAAGCACCTGAAAATTTTTTTCAAATCCCACACCGTAAACCAAAGCTCTGAAAGAAACAGACTAAACATGAAATAAAAGCAAAGTATGTTAACAGAATAATATGATTTTTTCGACTCACACGAGCGTCAAAAACAGTTTTATAAAATCCACAAAGATTCACATGCAATCCATGTAATGCATTTTTACGAACTTTCACCGAAAGACCGTAATCCCATCTAATGCATCTTTACGGGCTTTTGCCAAAGGACCGTAGGCCCATCTAATGCATCTTCACGTGCTTTCACCGAAATATCATAGCCCCATCTAATGCATCATCAACCAGAGTTAACATTCACTCAACCATGAACAAATATCACGTTCGCACACAACGTCATCCCCGAGAATGACAACAAAATAAGAAAACTCCCAAGGCCACATCACAACCTACTAGAAAAAGAAAGAAAGAAAAAAACACCCCTAACAGGAGTTCAGTCGACCGAAAACCACCATTCAGTCAACTGAAAAGCTACTGGAATTTCATGAAAATTTTTCAGTGTCCAATTCAGTCGACTGAGTCGCCAAATTCAGTCATATTATTTCAAGAAGAAGATTCCAGATCTTCTTGACAAAAACCTAATAAGGAAAAGTTATTCTCCATGGAGCTGTACTGCTTTTTATGTAAATAAAAATGCTGAGATAGAACGTGGAACACCAAGGCTTGTAATTAATTACAAACATTTGCATGATAAATTATAATGGATTAGATATCCAATACCGAATAAGAAGGATCTTTTAGATCGCCTTCAATCTGCATCTATCTTCTCTAAATTTGATCTAAAATCAGGTTTCTAACAATACAGATCAAAGAAGAAGATCGATATAAAACTGCATTTATTGTTCTCTTTGGACATTACGAATGGGATGTAATGCCATTGGGCCTTAAAAATGCACCATCTGAATTTTAAAATATTATGAATGATATATTCACTCCTTATTCTGAATTCTGTATTATTTATATTGATGATGTTCTTATTTATTTATCGTCTATAGATCAACATTTTAAACATTGGCTAGATTGACTAACTTGACCAGTCAATGGGTCAGTTATCGTACCAGGTTCAGTTTTGACAGTATAAAAAATTTCATGCTTCTGTCCTTCAGTAAGACAGTTTGTCAAGCCATCCTTTTAATGAACCTATGAATCTATTGAAATTGTGTTCAGCTGTTTCTTGGTCTGTATTACCAACAGCTCGACACATACAGGCATACATCATCATCTTATGAATAATTTTAAAGATTTGATATTCTAATAAATCATCTATGTTCCTTCCATAAATGGTCTTTTCATTTTACGAATTTTGTGTTTGGAAAAAATCTTATTCCCATAACAAATTCGTAGGAGTTGGACGTTGGTAATAAATTTTACCAGGAGGTTCATACTTAATCTTATTTACCTGAGGAGTAAACATAGATTGGAGATCTTGGATCTGAGCTAGAGTTTGATCAGGCTCAGATTCAGTATCAGATTCAAATGAATCTGAAGAAGACGATTGTTCTAAAATATTAAGCTATTTTTCAGGTTCTTTCAACAAAATTTCGGAAGGTATAATCCTAAAACCAACCTTAGGAGTATTACCGAGTCTTATTTTAATTGTTTGATTTCAAAAATTTTAATCTATAGCATGTTTCGGCGTTTGTCCGTCCGAATATTTTTAACCAAAATCATAAACATTATCTTAAAATCTTGACAGTTTACCCCATCAATTAGTATCAGAGTCTCTTTGATTATGTATGATTTTAACATTGGTTTGGGTAAATTTGGATTGTGCTAACTAGACTAATCATAGCTTTTAATAGTCATTATTTATTTTGCATGTTCGATTGCATGGTTTGAATAATAATTATTAAATTAATTTTTTTAACCACGAGAGTTGATTGTGGTAAATTGATTGTGAATTTCTCGGAGACATATGATCAATGAAAATATAATTGTTTTTTGGTTTTTAATTTTTTTTTTGTATTTTGATTTATGTGTAATCAGGAAAAAAAACCGAATGAACAAGAATAATTCAAAGGAGACTTGAAATCATGGGATCATTACTGGGCTTTTTTGTTAACTTGGAATTCATGAATCATGTGGATTATTGCTATGTTTCGGTTAATCACAAAGCCAAACAATGCCATTCGGTGATTAGAATGCATTGGTATTATGATGCAATCAAGTCCACGTGCGATTCAAAATTCATGGGAATTCAAGGCATATTCGGTCCATACATGGGATTCCTTGTGAAACTCAAATTCATGAATTCGTAAGGCAAAAGCTTGATAATAAAGCAAAGCCAAACAGTGCGGCAATGTGTGCCAAACGCAGCTTAATTCCCAACAGTACGACAGAAGAAAAGCTGCGGCAATTAAGCAAGCAGCACGTGCAGCGACACGTGGTGGTGCGATGGTGCGGCGCGGTGCACGCACGGTGGGGCAGCGGTGGTGCGTGGCTAGGCGGCGGCGGTAGCAATATTTTAGTTGAATTGTGACTTGCAAAAGCTGAATAAGATTTCTGGTTAGTTGCAAAGTTCTGACAGAATTAGAAGACTAGAACTTTAATTCTAACAGGATTACAGGTTTTCTAGATTAACAGAAACTCTTTGGTTAAAGAGTTATAGATAGACCATAAAAATCAAAATTTAATGTATTTATTTATTTATTTAAATGTGTAGATGTTTTTATTTCGATTTATTTATTCTGTTATGCATAAATTAATTCTGGTTAATTCGATTTTTTTTGTAACGAAAATATAAAATAAAATTTTTTTAATTAAAATTAAATTTTTTTAAAAGAAGATTTGAAAATTTCATTTTGTTATATTAAAACACGTTTAAGATGATTTTTTAAAAAAATTAAATATCTTGAAAAAATGTGACGGTTAATTTTAAATTTTTGAATTAATTAAAAGGTGTTTAATTTTAATAAATTATTTTTTTCCAAATATGTGTAATAGAAAAATAAAATTGAATTCTTGATTTTTATTTAAAATTAGTTTTTTAAATAAATAGAATTTGAGAATTTTATTTGTTACTCATAAAAACACATAAAGATTGTTTAAAAATCTAAATCTTTTGTAACGTCGAATTTTCGAAAATTATACATTTATTTCAATTAAACATATTTTATAACCTTCAAAAATATTTTAAAAAAATAAGTAGGTGAGTAAATTTATTCACAGATAAATTTTACGATTTCTATCGCTAGTTTGAAAGTGATATAATTAATTTTGCGAGTTGGCATTAGGGCCTTCTTCTCCATCATACAAAATTAATTACAGAATCACAGGTATAGACCTCCTTTAGGGATAATTCTGGATAATTGTTAGTGTGAATCACTTCTTCATCTGAATGGTTTATTGTGAAGCGATTGATTTGAAATTAAGTGCTAGTTTATACTTAATTATAAATAATAGTATATTTTCCATCTGAGTCACTGCTTTAGTTAGTAGACCAAAGCTATTTCAGTTGTTTAATTTTACTTAGTGAGGTCTATTGCCTAAATAGTAAAATTAATAGGAATTGGCCTATTAGGATAAATGATGAATAGTAGACGTCTTTTCCATCGAGGCATGCTATTTACAGTATACTAGGTTGCTAGCAATTTTTTTTTTAAATGGTAGAGGGAACCAATTTTAAAATAAATTTCAAAAGTTTTGCTCATCATAATTAATAATTTTTAATTATGTGATTTTTTAGATAAAATGACTTTCAATTCTCTTACGACTATACTCAAAGAAAATAAACTTACGGGCCCTAATTATGTTGACTGAAAAAGAAATCTGAATAATGTTTTAACTGCCGAGGGTGCTCTAAGGAAGTTAGGAAATGTGTTTGTTTCTGAAAAGAGTTTTTCCTCTAAACTGAAAAGCAAGAAAAAGAAAAAAGTTCAAAAATAAGGTGGCACGATTTCCAATGTAGTTAGTGAGCCACGAACTAATATGAAAAAGCCGAAAGGTAAATATTTTCACTACAACCAAACACAGCATAGAAAAAAGTAATGTCCAGTTTATCTTGACACGTGCGGGCGTTTCGTTTATTCGTGGGGTGCACCAGATATATATTGTTTTTAGAAAAATGTTATTTTCTTTTTAAAACAAGAAAATCCAAGGTATTCGAGTATATTTTTAGAAAAATAGAGTCGTCACATGATTTTTGAGAAAAATTAAAAAAAATAAAAAGAAGGTTGCAGGTCTTTTACAAACGTAATCAAAGAAAAAGAGGGTCCGGGGGTTAAGGTACAAAAAGGGAAGGTGTTAGGCACCCTTTTCGCCCAACCGTGAGTTTGGTCTCTACTTCATCAATATTGATTCTTATTGTAAACTTTTAAAACGTAACATATATAGAATGGGAGGTCAAAGAGAGTTCAAACAAAAGCAAGCAAAGAAACAAAATCCAAACTACGATCCTAAGGTCATATAACTTGATTACTATTTTTAGATATGTCACATGTGTCATTTGGGCAAACTAAAGAGAAAAACATCCGAGTAAGCGATAAAATGAATAAATAAAGATATAAGGGTCATGCAATAACATTTTTGCCCCTAACATGTTACGAACAGGCTATACATAATGAACAAAGGAGACCAGAACATCATTTTCAAGACGCTAGACATGAAGAAAACTCACGGCCGTAGCAACAAATATTGAGGCCGTGAAAAATATTAGGTTACCGCGAGAAACAGAATAGACAAAACTCACGGCCATGATAAATAAAAGTTGGGGCCAAGATTTTTAAGGATCCAAAAAGGGTATAATCATCATACAAGGCCTAAAATAGATTTAAATGGATAAGACATGCAGGACAAAGACCCTAACCCATTTATTCTAGGTTAGATCCACCACCCTTCTTCCTCTATACAGGCAATATCTCAAAATAAAGCATACGGGATATTAGAAATGAGTAACAGAGTACTTGAAACACATTTTCATGTCACTGGCCTCACAAAATCTCATGACCGTAGCAAGAGGACATCGTGGCTGTGACAAATATGAAAGTAAAAGCTGCAGCTGTTGAAAAATAACTGACGACTATTACTGTGAGTTTAATAACACACACGGCTGTGATATTGAAAGGTTGCGGCCGTCATATTTTTATAATTGTAGAACATACAAAAAGAGAGGCGTACAAAATGGAGACCATGACCCATTTGATCTAAGCCAGATCTACCATTCATTACCTAGTGAGAACATCAACTGAAGTATAGAAAAGAACGAAGCAAAATAGAATAAGAAAAAGGGAGAAAAATCTTAAAATAAACAAATAATAGAGAGTTTTAAAGAGAGTTTTCATATTTTTAGCCTTTAAACAAATGTCACGACCGAGACAGTAAGATGTCACAGCTGTGAGAAAAGTAGGCAAAAAAGTATCAGCCAAGTGCACAAAAGTAATGGCCGTGACTATATGTTTAATAAAATAAGTGGCCGTGACATTGAAAGGTCACGACCGTCATATTTCTAGAACCTCAGAAACTTCTCGATGTGCTCAGTGTGCTTGTGAGCGTTAAAATGAAATAAAAATGATTGAAATACACAAAACAGAGAGCCACAATACACTGTTTATAAGAAAAACTTGAATGAACAATGCTTAGATTGAAATAAATGACAAAAAGACAATGAAAACAATGAAAACCTTATCCACAACACCCTCAGGGGAGGAAAATGAGGGTTTAGAAGAATATCGTGGGTTCTTATGATTATCTCGTGTGATTATCCACCTCAAATGGCTCCTCGGGTGTGAGAATAGGCTACCTCTAAACCAATACGAGCTCCAAGACATCCCTCAATGCAAACGAGACCACGAACAAGGCTCAAAAAATATGGAATGGATATCGAAATAACGGGTGGAAGTGTATTTCGACAGAGTTTAGTCCTCTAGGTTCTTTCTCCCTTCTGTTTCTTAAAAAACGATACCTATTTATAGGCAAAGTGGACAACACAAATCGCATCTAGAATGCTGCCACTTGTCCAAAAAGGGGTAAAAGTAATGGTCGCTACCTTTTTGCTTTTGTACAGTGACGGTCGCTACTTTTATGAAAATAAAAAGGACAGTCGTGACTATCAAAAGTCGCAGTTAGGTTTAGAAAGTTGCGGCCGTAAGAAAGGAAGTCATGGCCTATTCTAGAGTTTTCAAAAAGTGGCAGCCATGATGATCAAGGACACGACTTGTTCTACAGTTTTCAAAAAGGTGGCGGCCACGAGGATAGGAATGTCATGGTCTGAAAATTTTTGGTGGTTTTTTTGGGTTTTGAACCAGATTCTTGATTTTGCTTGCTGGATTGTATCTTGGAGCATAATTCTTAAATCTTCGTCATTGAAGCGCATTCGAGGTGGGTACCTAAGATTCGGCTTAGTTAAATTGGAGTGTCTATAGTTGTCCATCTTTGAAAGAGCCTGCAACAAATCGTGGCACAAGTAAATGTCAAAGATCTAGAGACAAACCATTTGAACAAGCCACCAATCTTAGGCACAAACAAAGCATGCAGAAAAGCGTGGTCAAACTCAAATTTCCATCGAGCTTCCTACGTCCCCCATTGCAAGGGATCAAACTGGTCATAGTTTGTGAGGCAATGCATATAATGCAATTAAGCTAATCATGATACATGGCAGATACAAAACATGGTGCAGGTACAAGGTATGATGTAAAATATAGGAACTTCAAAATGTCGAGCCAGGACCTGAAGAAGTAATCAACAATCTAAAGCTTTAAAAACTCCACTAAAGGTGTCTGGGAAGTAAGGCTTAGAGTGCCTAGAACACTAGGGCTTAACAAACCTATGAATTATTTCACGAACTTAGGACCTAGACAATGATTCTCATATGACTAGGGTTTAAAAGAGGGATGCCTAGCGCACTAGGGCTTGGGGGGCCTAGACCACTAGGGCTTGACAAACCTAATTATCGTCTTGCGAACTTAGGTCCTAGACAACACTTTACATATGACTAGGGTTTGAAAGAGGGATGCCTAGCGCACTAGGGCTTGACAAACCTAAGAATCGTCTCACGAATTTAGGACCTAAACCATGCTTCGTATATAACTAGGGTTTGAAAGAGGGATGCTTAGCGAACTAGGGCTTGGGGTGCCTAGATCACTAGGGCTTGACAAACCTAAGAATTATCTCACGAACTTAATACCTAGACAACGCTTCACATATGACTAGGGTTTGAAAGAGGGATGCTTAATGCACTAGGGCTTGACAAACCTAAAAATCATCTCACGAACTTAGGACCTAGACCATCATTCGCATATGACTAGGGTTTGATAGGAGGAGAAGAGGACTTGACGCTAGTGACGACCCTTGCTGCTTTCTTTTTCTTTTCTTTTCTCTTTTATTTCTTGTACATAGAGGCCTGCATGCCTATTTTTTTTCTTAAGTCTGCGTGCCTGTTGATACACTTAATGCACTGCACATGTATACATTACTGTATTGATTGGGACAGGCCTTCGTGCCTTTAGATTATGTTATGTTCATTGTGGATGTTTATCTTTTTTCATACATATGAAAACATATTTTCGATTACTCGAATATTTTATTATACATGATGTATGTTTGTGAGTTGAATACTTGCCCTACAAGCTCAATTTTGTGTTGCGAGTTGCTTGCAAGTTCTTGGCAAGGATGCTAGCAAAAAAGGAAAGTGCTATCAAAAATTCTCTACAGGAAAAAGGATGCAGCCGTGAAGAAAAATCTCGGGCCATGATGTTTGAAAGTTGCAGCGATAAACCTTTTTAGCGTGAAAAATAGAGCTAATTTTGTGGTCCTCTTTCCTTTTGGGCTCTATAAAAGGGGACCCACTGGTTCAGATCCCACTACCTGAGATATTCTCTATTCTCTTTGTCTTTCCATGGCTTGTTCTTTCAATAACTCCCTCTTGTCGTGGATGGGCGAGTTCTCCTCGGTCGAGTGCAAGAACTTCGTCAACTTTGGATTAGATGCGCTACTCTCTATGAAGATCATGAGAATCTATTGGCCTCTTTTGAGAGGGGCTACCCAGCTTTGGGATCCCCGACATGCTTGTGTTTCATTTCAGATATGAGACGTTGTGCCCAACAGTGTAAGACTTTTTTGCTAGTCTTGAGATTTTGTCTCGAGGTGGAGTCATAGTTCCTACTCCATTTTTGAGTCCCAAGGATCAATTGATGCATATTTGTGGCTACCCCAAGCGTGAGGTTTCACTTATACAGTTCTTCATGTGGCTCGAATCATTATCCGATTCTGACCCTTTCAAATTCAGCGTCGTAATACTTTTTGTATCTATTTACTGGCCCGTTTTCTTTTGGGGTCTTCTGATGGACGGGCTAGCTCTTCTTTGGTTGATGTAGCTTATCAGATTCACAAGGGCTGGGATCTCATTCTACTAGTCCTTGCTGAGACATTTCTCAGGCTTGACGCGGTTCACATTGAGGGTGCCCCTTGCTTCGCGGGCAGTGCTTTACTATTACAGGTATTCACTAGACTTTTTTTCTGTATTTCTCTCTATTTTTTTGCTCAGCTCTCCTTTTTCTGTGCTTCTCTCTATCTTTTCCCTCCCTACTCTTCTTTTTTTATATTTCTCTCTATCTTTTCCCACTCAGCTCTCCCTTTTCTTGTATTTCCCTTTATTTTTTCACTCAACTCTTTTTTTTATTTTACTCTAGTTTGGCTGATGGAGAATGCGAACTTGCTGGAGAAGCCCGTATCTGATAGTTACAGTATAAAGTCCTTTGTCCATTGTTAAGCTTACCGCCTCTGCTCCTACTGAAGTTGCTTTGAAGGATTATCTGAGCTCTCTGACTGGGGAGGACATCTCCTAGCTATGCCCCTAGCTGAAGATAACTCTCATACTACTGTCATTGTGGGTCACTCAAGGGTTCTGTTGGTCGGCTTGAAGCTAGCCACTTTCTATCATTCATATCGCATTCTTCATCAATTTGGGTATACTCAAATCAGACCTGACACTACTGTGAGTCATCTGTATAGGTCTGCATATTGAGTCCCTCTCTTGGGTCAGTACCAGCGGGCTTGGCCTTCTTGACTAAGGATTTTGGTCGGCAGAGAGTTTGACAGCAGACTTTCTGAGGACTACAAGACTTGGTTTGGGACAGAATTAGAGCGCAGTGCGAGGTAGGGAAGAGATGCAAAGAGAAGGACTTGACTTTGCTTCATTGTACCTCAATATTTTTTTTCTTTCTCTTCTTTTTTTTTTAGCTTTTTAGAATGAGAACTTGCAAGTCTCTTTTGTTTTTAGAACTAATTGAATCAGTAAAATTTTTTAATGAAAGTTTCTCTGCTTCTAGTTTGTGATGATTTCTAAAACTGTTCCTTAGATTTTTGTTTTTGCAGTATAACCAATTTATTAGAAAAAATTTAAAGTAAGCTTTTGCATTGATTGACTACTTGAAACATGATTACAGATGAGAGCTCCGAACAAAGGTTTGGGCTAAACTTCCGACAGAAGTAGGCTACGTATCCCGAAGAAGGAAATAAGGCCATAATGTAGTTCGATGCATGAGTTACACTCGGATATTGACACTCTCCTTTTTATTGCCCTAACTTTTGCCAAGGTTTCCCTTTCAGCTTTTCGGCCTGCAGGTTACTTTAAATTTTGCCTGGGCCACCTTCACGATTTTTCAATCCAACGAGCTTATCTTTTTATTTTTATTTTTCTCTCAGGGATAAAACCACTTGGGCTGACCTGAGTTGATTGGTGTAGAAAAAACATTCCCATCCAGATCCATAAGGACAGCGGTTCCTTCTGACATCAGGGTTTTGATAAGATAAGGTCTGGCCCAATTAAGTTTGAACTTACCCCTTGGATCAAAGATCGGGGCTGATAACCAAATCACCTTCTTTCAAATTTCGAGACTTAACATTCGTATTAAATGCTCGAGTTATTCTCCTCTGATACCCTTGAATAATGCTTTGAGTCTTCTTTCATCGAACAAAAGCTACTCTTCAAACCTATATATCTACCAATCTAATTCGGTAATACTGCTTTCAGCCATAATCCTTAAGGAAGGAATCTCCAGCTTTATGGGTAGGACTGCTTCCATCCATAAACCAATGCATACGGTGTTGCTCCGGTAGAGGTCCTAATTGACGTTCAGTATCCCGAAATGCAAATAGCAGCTCTCTAGCCAATCTCTACATCCATATATTGTTTTTTTTTTTTTGCAAAATCTTTCTTTACGTTTTTGTGGGCAGCTTCCACGGGTCCATTGATTTGTGGTCTATACGAGAAAGACTTATGAGCAGTGATTAGGTACTCCTCCAAGAGATCCAAAAAATTTTCCTTGGAGGCGAGAACCATTATCAGAAATTATCTCGTGCGGGACCCCGTACCAATAGATAAGATTCTCTTTAATGAACTTGGCTACCTGGGAGGCCTTTAGGACAGAGTAGGAGGCAACTTCGACCCACTTCGTAAAGTAGTCAATTGCTATAAGAAAAAACTCATGTCCATTCGATCCCTTGGGTGTGATCCTTCCTATCATGTCAATACCCCAAACTGAGACTGGCCAAGGTGATGTCATGTTACAAAGCTGAGATGGTGACAAATGCACGAGGTTCGCGTGAACTTTTACATTTTCGGTATCTTCGAGCAAATTGGTGACAGTCTGTTTCCATCGTAATCTAAAAGTATCCTTGACGTAGGATCTTCTTAGCTAGCATCATCCCACTCATGTGAGGTCCGCAAACTCCTCTGTGAACTTCTCTCATCAACTTGTGTCCTTCGACTGTATCAACGCAGAGTTTATTAACTCTCAGATATCTCCTCTTATACAGTCTCCCCTCACTTGTCACAAACTACGTGGCGAGTCTCCTGATAGCTCTTTGATCCTTCTTGCTGGCTCAACTAGGATGCTCTCCCTTAGCCTATCATTGACTTCTTAGGTAGCAATGATATTATCAATTGCGAGTGTATCTCTTTGCTGAATCTCTAAGGGTCTCATCCTTACTCCGGACTGTATGTCTATCATTGATGCTAGAGTAGCTAAAGTATCAGCAAACTTATTTTGTAGTCTCGAGACGTGAGTAAACACCATATTCTCAAAGTAGGGGATCATTATTTCGAGCTCTTAATGGTACTAGATCAACCTTTCTTTCTTAACCTTTCATTCTCCTTTTGCTTGAGAGACGACCAACTAAGTCCCCTATAACTTTCAACTTTCTCACCCCAAATTCTAAGGTTGCTTCCAATCCATCTAAGCAAACTTTGTACTCAACCTGATTGTTGCTATCCTCAAAACTCAACTTATAAGTCAAAGGGATATGGAAATCATCGGGAGTAATCAAAGGTATCTCTATCCCGTACCTATATTGGTTCAAAGCTTCGTCAAAGTATAGGGTTCACAGATCCTTTTCGATTCTCAACACTTGTTTGTCGGGAAACTCAAACTCGGGCTCTTCTTCTCCTTCAATAGATGGTCAGCTAAGAACTCTGCAGTAGCTCTCTCTTTCACTGATTTCCTCGTGGCATACTGCAAATCAAACTCGACTAGCATTAGCAACCATCGGACCAACTTTCCTGTCAATGCTGTCTCGAAGAGGTACTTGAGCGGGTCCATCCTTGAGATCAGAACAACTCAGTACGCTAGCATGTAATGGCGTAATTTCATGGAAGCCCAAACTAGCGCCCAACAAGTCTTTTCCAAAGGCGCATACCGATGTTCGCATTCTGTCAGCTTCTTACTTAAATAGTAGATAGCTCTTTCTACCTTAGCTTCATCTTCTTGGTCAAGCATACACCCCATCGCTGAATCAGTCACTGATAGGTATAGTATCACAGGATTGCTAGGTTCTAGTAGTGACCGAACCGGAGGGTTTTACAAGTACTCCCGTATGGCTTCAAAAGCATCCTGACACTACTGATCCCACTGAAACTTAATTCCTTTTTTCAAAAGTCGAAACATGATTTCATAGGTCGTGATCAGTTTAACTATAAATCGACTGATAAATTAAATTTTTCCTAGAAAGCTCCTTACGTCCTCCTGAGTTTCTGCTTGACAGGCTTAGCTGCGGGATAGAGAGGGATTTTGTGTCGTACGATATTAGGATTAATTCTGGGCATATCTTTGTAGGACCATGCGAAAATATCTTTAAATTCTTTTAATAAAAGGGTTAACTACTCACATTCTTTCGAAAATAGCGCAGAATCAACTTAAACTATTTGCGAATCCTTTTCATCATTAAGATTTATTGAAATAGTTTCTTCCATTACGAGTTTAGCTCGCATTTCTTCTTCTTTTTCAATTAAAGGTTTTAATTCTTGGGGGTTATTTCCCTCGAATTCATTAAAATTTTCAGAATCTATGCAAGATAATTGAGGCACAACGAAGTAAGCAAAATTTGGATTCATTTCATTGATTTCAATGGGGGTTACAATTCTGAACTTGAAATAGAAAGGGACTCGAAATGCCAAGAGGTGCACTCTTGGCAGATTTGTCATCATAGGAACTGTTTATAGACTCGATCAAAATAGACTCAACAAAATCGAATTTTCACTCACTTTCCATATCATGCATAATAAAAGACTTGAAGGACTGACTCTTTTGCATTTTAGCAGCATCTATGATAAGTACAATGTAATCCGTAGGCGCATCGGCTTCCATCATCAACACGTCCTCATGTTCTTTGTTACCTATATGCACTCAGGCCATCTCTTCATTGAAGAAAGAACCCAGATCCCCTTTGTAATGAACAACCTAGGCTGTTGGCACTTTTTCAGTGAATTTTATCTGCCACATCTCTGCTTCTTCCTCACTGTCAGACAACGATTGGCCGAAAAATATTTTCAGCCGTGACAACTTTAATTAGTCTTCTCCTCTATCCATGATTCGGGAAACCCACATTAAGGAAAATCATTCCCCTCCTTGATACAGCGTTCATTCAATGTCGGCCCGTACTTTCTCATTTTTGGTTCTTTCAACTCTGGCTTATACCCTAGTCCGTATCCATAGCAATTGTGGTGCACAAGAATTGGTTCTAAGGGTCCTTACAAGTGCTTGGCTTATCCTATTCCTTAAAAGACATTCCTTTCATCATGACCACGACTTTCGAGTTCACATAGTTTTCTTTCTTCTTCAACAAAACTTGCACATCCTTAGTCTCGTCGAAGTTGAACCCATTTAGGAGGAGATCATCCTCCCCATGTTGAATCTCGAGGAGTGGGGTAGTATCACTAAGTGGGGTAGGCAAGCCAATTTCACCCGAAATGGTGACAGTTACTCCTTCCTTGATTAGCTTCACTTTTTGGTGCAGGGTCAACGAAACTGCTCTAATCGACGGGTCGTGTAGCCATGGCCTTCCCAGCAGCAAATTAAATGAGGCCGGCACATCAAGAACATAGAACTCTACCTCGGTTTCGAACGTTCCCACTGTCACAGCGAAAGTTACTAAGCCCAACATAGCTCTTCTCATGTTATCGTACGCCCGTACTCTTTGTGCACTCGGCTTGAAGTCTTGCATCATCAATCCCAAACAATAAGTAGTTCGTAGTGGGCACACATTGAGGGTGGAACCGTTGTCAACCAAGACAACCGGCACCCATTTCCCCAAACACTAGACGGTCAGGTGTAGCAGCTTGTTGTGTGATGGTCCCTCTATCGAAAACTCTTTGTCACTAAAGGCGATAAAATCAGACTACTTCTCGGGTAGAAGCATTCCAACCAGCTGGTTGGGAGAGACATCGATCGGGATGTCTATGCTATTGAGAGCCTTCAGGACTGTCTGTCGGTGCTTGTGGGATGCCATAAGTAGTCCCCAGATACTCACATTTTCTTACGTCTTCTTGAGCTGCTTCAAAATTATGTCTTCCTCTTCACAATTCTGTTTCTATGCTTGCTTTCTTGAATCCTTTATACCCCTACTTGGCTGCCCCTTTTCTAGTTGTGTGGGCTTAAAATGCCTTCCACTTCTTGTCAGATCTTCTATTCGCTCTTTAGGCTCCCACAGACCTACAAACTGGTCAGTTACTTCTCGAATTTCAGCCACTGGGTATCCTTTTCCTCGGAAGGCTTAAAAATCGTCTGTGCTAGTATTTCCTTGATTGTCTTCCTCATTAACTCCTCTTTAGAGATCCTCCTCGATTCACATTATGTTTTGCGAAAACCAATGAAATTCTTCACGGATATCAGTCTTTAACTCAAAGAGTTGCGATAACGACACTCCATCAAACGGGTCTTCATGATCATATGGTGAGGGAGGACCCCAAGGCTCCCATGGGCCCCCATAGTCGTATGGTTCCTCCACAATTGTATGCCACTCCGGTACGTCTTCTCCTTCATCATATTTTATATCCATAAATTCTTGCTTTATCTTTTTTAATTCTCACTTGTCGTTCTCTTCTTGGTATTTTACTTCAAGAGAGTATTAGACTGGCTCTTCATGTAGAGGTGTTCTTGATTTCGATTCATATAGATAAACAATGTATACAGAGGGATCAAACACAAAACTTACGATTCCCAACACATTCACCTGAGGTGAGTTCTTTTCTTTCTCTTTCTGCTCTTTCTTCTTCTCGGTTTCCTCACTGACCAATAGATTTTCATCCTATTTATGATTGTTGTCGACCTCCTTTTCTTTCGAAGATTCTCCTACCTCTGATACTACTTTCTCTATCTTTCCAACTCTAAAACTCGGCTTAGCTTTCCTATACTAGGCTACTCCTCCATGCCATGTTGTATCATCACTTGGAACCATTGGAATATGCCATTTGATGTCTATCCCGACTTCCTTTAGCTCGTCCAACGCCTTGAGGCGTGCCAAATCCTCCCATAAACGCCTGGTTTCTTTGTCTTCTTCATCATTATTGTCAACAGGGGAAAAACCTTCTTCCTCATGAATGATAAAGATCGAGAAAACATTAAAATCGTCATCTATCAATTCCTCAACAAGGTCATTGATCAATAACACCTCTTGTTCGGATGGAAAATCTGTTATGGATTTCGGCTCTATCACAGAGACTATGAATTTTGTGGGATCCAAACCTTCCGTCTCGTCCTCAACGGCATTCACATTCTATTAGGCTACATAATTTGGCAAGAGATTGGTGGTCAAGTTTGGTTTTTGGACGGTAGTGGGTGAAGGAATCACCTTGTTATCTATTAAATCTTGGATCTCGTGCCGAAACATCATGCATATGTTAGTTAAATGATTGTGCCCCTAGTGCAAGGCACAGTATTAGGTTAGAGTATACCTGGGCGATAACAGGTTTGGTGGTGGGGTCAGATTCAAAGGCTTTAAGAGGCCCCTTTTAATAAGACTACCAAGGACAGTGGAAAGCAGAACTCCCAGTGGAGTGAATATTCTTCTCAAAATTCTTTGCTGACTATATTGCTCGAGCTTTGGGTTTAGGATGTTTACTTCGAAAACCTAATCATTGGAAATGTCGGTGAAGTTATTATCGACTCGATTAGGGTCATTAGTGCATGATGTCCTTACCCTTCGACTTGATCTCGCACTTTCGATTGCCCTAATTGGATGAAACTTTCAGCATTAACTCCCACATCAAGTAACTGTTCAAAGGTGATCGAAAGATTTCTTAACATCTTTACGGCCTTAGTTCTCCCTTCGTTAGATTGAGTCTCGTTCTCTATAGATGAACTCAATAGATCATTGACTTGAGCTTGAAGTTGTTGACATTGAGCTTGGTTTTGGATTTGCTAGGCCTCTAAGAGTTGGGTTTGTGTATGGCATTTAGTCTAAATCTTGGACTGGTTGTTCATAGCTGTATTGATCCCATCTAATGTTTGTTGTAGGTCCATAATTGCCCTCATCATATCAATCATGATTAATTCTAGATCTGCAATTGGTGATCTTAACTGTTCTACCCATCTAAGCCTTCCTCTTAGAGATCAGGCCCAAGTGCGTATAGGTTCTTCTCTACATGGAACTATAGTCCCGAGTCTCTGAGCTGAAAGGACTCGTGTAAACAAGAGAACTCATCAGCCGCGGTTTAAACCCAGAACAACCCGTGTTCGACAATAGGACGAAAAAATAAAAACTAATCCTAAAAGGGGTGCTAACTATAAAAACAAAAGTATTCATAAAAAGAAAATCACATAACCCTAAAAGAATTATTGATCCTAAAAGAAGGGATTTAAGAAGTTATATACAGCAGGAGAAGGCTGGTAGGTATGCACTTAGTGTACCTTCTAAATAGAGTCAAGAATATACCTCCCAAAGCCAGAAATGGCGCAAGATATGGTCAAACGGTACGTAACAACTCTTTTTGTCACATCTATTGGTGTATGTAGCTAAAAAGCTTGGTGGCTTCCCCGATATAACCCCAAGACTCTAAACTGACTAGGGTATTGGGTAGGCGGAGTGGGGATTTGAGAATTAAATACACAAATATGCAAAATGCAAATTCAAATATCGATAAAAAATTTACAACAAGAACCATTGACATTCCAAGTTAAGCCCTTTTACGAATTTTTTTTAAAAATCAATCCCTAACAGAGTCGCCAAAAAAAACTATAAGCGTTTCATTTATTTGTGGGGTGCACCGAATATCTATTGTTTTTAGAAAAATATTTTTTTCTTTTTAAAACAAGAAAATCTAAGGTATTCGAGCACATTTTTAGAAAAATAGAGTCACCACTTGATTTTTTAGAAAAATTATGAAAAACAAAAAGAAAGTTGTGGATCTTTTAAAAATGTAATTAAAAAAAAAAAGAGGATCTGGGGGTTAAGGTACAAAAAGAAAAGGTATTAGGCATTCTTTTCGGCCAACCATGAGGTTGGCCTCAACTTCGTCAATATTGATTCTTGTTGTAAAATTTTTAAAGGTAACATATACAGGATACGAGGTTAAAGAGAGTTCAAACAGAAGCAAGTAAAGAAACAAAATCTTAACTATGATCCTAGGGTCATGCAACTTGATTATTATTTTTAGATATACCATACGTGTTATTTGGGCAAAGCAAATCAAAAAACATCCAAGTAAGCGATAAAATGAACAAATAAAGATCTAAGGGTCATGTAACAACGTTTCTGCCCCTAACATGTTACGAACAGGCCATACAGAGTAAACAGAGGAGACAGAATATCATCTTCAAGCTACTGGACATGTAGAAAACTCACGACCTAGTAACAAATGTTGCTGCCGTGACAAACTAAATCACAAAACATGTAGCCGTGACAAATATTAGGTTACCGCGAGAAATAGAATAAACAAAGCTCATGGTCGTGATAAATAAAAGTCGCGGCCAAGGTTTTTAAAGATTCAGAAAGGGTATAATCATCATACAAGGCCTAAAATAGATTTAAATGGACAGAACATGCAGGACAGAGACCATAACCCATTTATTCTAGGTTAAATCTACCACCATTCATCCTCTATACAAGCAATATCTCAAAATAAAGCATACGAAATATCAAAAATGAGTAACAGAGTACTTGAAATATATTTTCATGTCACTAGCCTCACAAAATTTCACGGCCATAGTAAGAGGACATCGCGGCCATAATAAATATGGAAGTTAAAGCTGCGATCGTTGAAAAATAACTAGCGGCCGTTACTGTGAGTTGCATTCTGTACAAAGTAGGTGTATTACCTTTCGAAAGGTTGCGGCTGTCGTGTTTTTATAATTGCAAAACATACAAAAATAAAGGTGTACAGAATGGAGACCACGACCCATTTGATCTAGGCCAAATCTACCATTCATTACTCAGCGAGAACATAAACTAAAGTACAGAAAAGAACAAAGCAAAATAGAATCCAAAAAAGGGTGAAAAACCTTAAAATAAACAAATAACAGAGAGTTTAAAAGAGAGTTTTCATGTTTTTAGCCTTTAAACGAATGTCACGGCCGAGATAGTAAGATGTCGTGGTCATGAGAAAGGTAGGCAAAAAGGTATCGATCAAGTGCACAAAAGTAACGGTTGTGACTATAGGTTTAATAAAATATGCGGCCGTGACATTGAAAGGTCATGGCCATCATAGTTCTAGAACCTCATAAAGTTTTCAATGTGCTCAGTGTGCTTGTGAGCGTTAAAACGAAATGAAAACAATTGAAATACACAAAACAGAGAGCTACAAGTATACTGTTTATAAGAAAAATTTGAATGAACAATATTTAGATTGAAATTAATGACAAATAGACAATGAAAACAATGAAAACCTTGTCCATGACACCCTCGAAGGAAGAAAATGAAGGTTTAGAAGAATATCATGGGTTTTTATGGTTACCTTAGGTGAATATTCCCCTTGAATGGCTCCTCAGGTGTGAGAATAGACTACCTCCAAGCCAATACGAGCTCCAAGACCTCCCTTAATGTAAGCAAGACCACGAACAAGGCTCGAGAAGTATGGAATAGATATCGAAATAACGGGTGGGAGTGTATTTCGGCAGAGCTTAGGCCTCCAAGTTCTTTCTCCCTTCTGTTTCTTGAAAAATGACGCCTATTTATAGGCAAAGTAGGCAACACAGACCCCCTCTAAAATGTAGTTGTCACCTGTTCAAAAAGAGATTAAAGTGACAGCTGCTACCTTTTTGCTTTTGTACAGTGATAGCCGCTACCTTTATGGCAATGAAAAGGACGTTCGTGACTTTTAAAAGTCGTGGCTAGGTTTAGAAAGTTACTGCCATGACAATGGAAGTTGCGGCCTATTTTAGGGTTTATAAAAAGTGGTGGCCGTGAGGATAGGAATGTCACGGCCTGAAGGTTTTTGGTGATTTTGTTGAGTTTTGAATCAGATTCCTAATTTTGCTTGCTAAGAAGTATCTTGGATCATAATTATCATATCTTCATCATTAGAGTGCATTCAAGATGGGTGTCTAAGATTCTTTTGGTCAAATTGGGGTGTCTACAACAAGCAGAACAACAAAGATAATTTTTGTTCACTAGTTGTGGAAACATATTTAGCGGTATTATCTACCAGTACCTAGTGTGTAGATACGGGAGATACTAATCATGTCTGTAATTCTTTGCAGAGGTTCTAAAAAACTAAACAACTTAGTGATGTGGAGATTTACCCACAACTGGACAATAATACAAAAGTGGCAGTAATTACAATGGGAGATGTCACTTTCAGTTTTAGTAGAGATCAAGTTTTAATATTGAGAAATTGTCTTTATGTATCTTTCATTAGAAAAATTTTAATTTTTATTTCTAGATTAGTTAAAGATGGATATTTAGTTTATTTTAATAACTCTGTGTTTATTAAGGATAATAAATGGTTTATCTATTCTGATACATTGGTGGATAATCTTTATATTATTACTCTAATCTCTCCTATACTGTAACTAAATGAATTGAATAATACATCTAATTCACTATTTAAGATAAAGGAACCCTCTTTAATAAACCAAATGTATCTTTAGCACTTACACATGAGTTATATTAATCTAAAAATAATAAATAAACTAGTTAAAGATGGATCTTTAAGTTAATTGAAAGTGAATGCACTTTTAGTTTATGAATCTTATTTAGATAATCAAATGACCAGGAGGACATTTTCGGCTAAAGGCAATAAAACTAAAGAACTGTTAGAACTGATTCACTCTAACTTATGTGGACCTATGATTATTCGGGTTAAAGGAGGTTTTGAGTATTTTGTCACTTTTATTGACGATTACTCAAGATATGGATACATTTATTTGATGCACCATAAGTTTGAATATTTAAAAAAATTCAAAGTATTTGAGGTGTAAGCAGAGAAGTGTCTAAAAAAATGTATCAAGACACTTTGTTGGAGAGTTTAAAGATTATTTGTCAGAGAAGAGAATTACATCCCAGTTGACTACACCAGGCACTCTATAGTAGAATGATATGGTAGAAAAAAAGAATATGACTCTTATGGAGATGGTGAGATCTATGATGAATTATTCGAACTTACCCAATTTGTTTTGGGGATTTACATTAGAGACAGTAGCTTATATTCTGAATTTTGTATCTTCTAAGTCAGTACCTACTACTCCCATAGAATTGTGGATCAGGTACAAGCCTAGTTTAAGACATATTCAGATTTGGATGTGTCCAACACACGTGCTGAAAAGGAACACGGATAAGTTGGAATCGAGAACGGAAGTCTATTTTTTTGTTAGATATCCCAGGAGAACGAATGGTAGTTTATTTTATAATCCTAAGGATCAAAAAGTCATTGTTATTGCTAATGCCCGATTCTTATAAAATGATTACGAAATAGTCCACAGCCCAAGAGCAGAAATGTTGAAAGAGTTGAGAGGAAATACTATTAATACGGTAGAAGCGCCATGGAGAAGTGTCATCGATATCCCATTACCTCATCGTAGTGAGAAGATTATAAGGACACGTACGGATCCTAAACCAAATTAGGGTGCTACCATTAATATGTCGATTTCACAACCAGAAGAGTATGTAGGTAATGGTGCACAAGGTTCAGAATCAGCACAGCGTGTCACTGCTAGTATGTAGACGCAAGTAGTGTCTCGTCGTAGTGGGAGGGTTGTTCGTCAACCCGATCGGTATATGTTCTTGGGAAAGTCTTTTGACAAGATCCTAAAAGAACTGGATACTGAACCCTGTAACTACAATGAAGCACTCCAATATAAAGATGTAGAATTATAACAAAGGACTATGAATTCAGAGATGGAGTCTATGTACTATAATCAGGTCTGAAAATTTGTAGAACCACCCGAAGGAATAAAATTCTTCGGATGCAAGTGAATCTATAAGAGGAAAAGAGGAGAAGACAGAAAGATAGAAACCTTCAAAGTTAGGCTTGTTGTAAAAGAGTTTACTCAGAAAGAATTTGATCGATTATGAGACTTTTTGGTCGATAGCCATACTTAAGTCTATCTGAATTTTCTTATCCATTGCGAGTCCTGATGTGTCCTGTATGTGTAAGAAGCGTGATAGAAGCGTGGTGGTGTTTCTAGTACTTTACGTGAATGATATCTTGCTCATCAAAAATGATGTGGGGGTGTTATCTTCGGTGAAGGTATGATTATCCGGCCAGTTTGATATGAAAGACTTTGGAGAAACCAGTCACATCATCGGGATCAAGCTTATGCGAGATCGAAAACACATAATGTTGGACTTATCACAAACTACTTATATCAATACAGTCCTTACTCGTTTTAGCATGCAGGATTTCAAAAAAAAAGATTTTTCCTTTTCAGACATGGAATAACTCTATCCAAGGATCAGTGTCCTAAAACAGCTGTTGAGATATAGAAGATAAAGGCAATTTCTTATGCTTCGACAATTCGAAATCTCGTTTGTATTATGTTTTACACTAGACCTGATATCTGTTTTGCCATTAGCATAGTTAGCATATATCAGTATAATCCAGTGCAAAAAAATTAGACAGCGATAAAACATATAATTAAGTATCTAAAAAGGACTAGGAATTATGTGTTGGTTTACTAGGTAGATGGTCTAGTACCTTTGGGGTACACAGACTCGAATTTTCAGTTAGATAAGGATTCCCGAAAATTTACCTCAAAATATATTTACCTTGGGAGGTGGAGCCATAAGTTGGAGGAGTATCAAGCAGTTCGGCATTACTGATTCTACTATGGAGGCCGCGTATATGGCAGCTTTTGAAGCAGCCAAGGAAGCCGTTTGGCTCAGGAACTTCCTATTAGATCTGGATGTGGTGACTTCAGTACAGTCGGCTATTACACTTTATTATAACAATAGTGAAGTGATTACCAACTCGAAAGAACCAAAGCCCACAAGAAATGTGGAACACATCGATAGTAAATATCACATAATACAAGAGATCGTACAAGAGAAGTGATGTAGCCATGACTAAGATTATATCATGAGACAACCTTATAAATCTTTTTACAAAGAGCTTACCAGTTAAGACTTTTGACAATCATGTTGAGGGTATGGGAGTCAAATGTATGACAACATAATTTTGAGTATAAGTGGAAGCTTGTTATGGTTGTTTACTAAAAATTATGATTTTGGTTTTCTTATTTAATTTTATTTTTTAATAAAATTAATTTTTTCATTTTATGAGAATCTTAATGAGTAATGTATGTGTTTCATTGTTTATTTAATGATTTGCATGGGCGTCATTTATTCTACATATTATTTAATCTGGTGTGTAGCGTTCAACTTACACATAGAAGACCAGATTATCAGTTCTTATAGAATATAAATTTTGGTTCACAGTTTAAATGAAATTGGGCACACCATCGGTATGGCTGCAGTACAATATTTTAGTAGATCTGTCTTGGTTACGGGGAACAATAATTGTTTCAACAATTATTCTGACTCATTGTGCTAGTACATTTTGTGTGTATTGAATAAGACCAAGTTGGGGTAATTAATTTTGTACTGACTATATAAATTAATTTATACCACATAGTTATTATGAGTGCTTATACTATTAATCTCGAAATAATTATTGTTTGTGTATATTTAATATTCGTTATTTCGATTCATTAAAGGGTGCGATGTTATATAGATTTATAATTTTTGGTGAGTTGGATAACGATATTAATTATATGGTGGATATTAATTATTGACGAAATTCACGTCCTGAAAAATCGAAATTGATGATATTCTCTTAAGGAAGTTTATAAGTTTTGACCGAACCAAACCCTGTAATTGAATTTTATAATCTGGTAGTCAAATAAGTTAAGGAAAAGGGTTTAAGGAATTTTTGAAAAAATCGATTAAATATAATTGTCAGTAATTTAATGTAATCGGTGAGTATCTGTAATCTTAACGTATGGATAATAAATAAGTATTTAATAATGAGAGCTCGAATACTATGATTTTGAGAATAAGATTGTGAGTGCAATTATAATTCTTTAGTAAAATGAATTATAATTTATATTTTTATTAAATTACTTCTGGGATGAGGCATGATTTTATAATTATATTGAAAGTGTATATCTTATTTACTCCACAGGTTCCTGCTGTAACTTATTTATATGCTGTTATAAAATCTAACGCCAATTAAATTTTATTAATTCGTGAGTTAGCTTGGTGGCTAGGGTTTTTATATCTTTGAAATCCTAAGTCAAGTTAAAGAAGGCTTTGAATAATACGCTAGATCAAACCTCACACTTTGTTCGTGTTTAACATTCAGGAATACAGCAGAAGGCTTGTGTCGGAGATTTGACTAGAAGTTAAAAAATGCAACAGATTGTTGACTAGAAATTGTTGTAGCAACCAAAATCATCCAACCAAATTTCAAAAGGTATAATCCTAAAACTAATTTTGAGAGTATTACCGAGTTTTATTTTGATTGTTCGATATCAAAAGTTTCAATTTGGAGTATGTTTCGGCGTTTGTCCGTCCGGATATTTTTAACTAAAATTATAGACATAATTTTAGAATCTTAACAATTTGCCCCAACACTTACATCCATGTCTCTCTATTTGGAAGTACAATAATTTATATGTTAATCATAACTTTAGTCACAAAAAATATATTCATAAATAGTACATTAGATGTAGTTATTATTATTAAATAACATAGATACATAAATTAAGTATTTTAATAAATATATTTATTGGCATTTTAATTTTAGGTTTGCTATAGAGCAATGTACACAAAAAATGGTCTTTTGAAACGACAAAGTGGGTTTTCAATATCGCAGTCATTAACAATATCAAATTCTACTTACGTGATTTTGCGCCAATGTCAAATGTAAGTTTCTTAATATTTAAAAACAGAAATTAAAAGACTCATTGGAAATCAAGTTTTGATAATTTTTTGTAGGTGTTTCAAAATCATTAGGTACATTGAAAAAACTTATATTGATGATCTTTGGATTGACTTATGCAAGAATTGCTATAAAATGATTGATAATTTTGATAATTTTGATAATTCTTATAGTTGGATAATGGAGATAGTGTGATCATCGCAGCGTTTTAAAATTATTCCTACATATTCATACATTATGTACCAACGAATCGTACTAAATTGATTTTGTTCATGTGGGTGGTGACATTGATATATTTGATTGTGTATAACAACATTTTTTGCTACCATATATGTAAAATTGAAGTTTAGAATTAAGATAGTAACAAGTGTCTTTCTAAGAGAATGACATGTGTCTTTTAATAGAAGACATTTGAACTAGAGGAGAATATTAAAAGGGAATTGCTTTACATTGTATGATGATTTATTAAGAAATTGATATATACTAAAATAAAATAGTTGACAAGTTGAAACAAATGTTTTTTTTAATATTATTTAGATGTACCATTAATCTACAAAATTGTGATATTTACTTTGACTAAAATCAATTTGCCTAGGAGTGCAAAAAAAAAATTGGAAGAACCAATAAATCGGTTTAAACCAGTTCAAACCATACGAATTGGTCTGATTTTATATTAAAATAGTCAAGTTTCGATTCTCAATTTTGTATACCCGTTGTATACGATTTGGTTCTCGGTTTTAATTTAAAAAACACAGTTCTAACCGATCCGGTTCATTTTTTGTAAAAGAGTATATATATTTTATATTTGTATATTTCTTATTTCTTTTTTAAAGTCACTTATACAATTTTAGTTCAAACAAACATGTTAAAGAAAATAGAAATAGTTTAGGCTAAAAAATTAATATAAAATTATAATTATTGCATTTTAATATAAAAAATTAAATATTTAACGATTAATGCATCATTAGAAAAATGAGAGTTTTGAAAAAAATAGTTTCTTATTATCTTTGTGATTGCTACACTAGACGAAAATTTACCCCTTATATTTAATTTTCAATTCTAAGTTTCTAAGTAGCAGATTAGGCTAAGTTTGTTTAAATTACGTATTTGATAAAATTGATTGTCTTGAACTTTTGAAATGGAGAACTAGAATTGAACCGAAATTGGACCGTTTTTACAGATTAGTTCTGGTTTGGCTCCAAAATTATAATAATCTAGTTTTGATTCAAAAATTTTAGGAACGGTTACTAACGATTTGATTCTTAAATTTGCTTAAAAACATATCAATTTGATCCGTATACACCCCTAAATTCGCCGCACGAAAAGCTCATCGCTTTTGTTATAAAGCTTCTTTTATTCCATTCGCCTTTTTATTTTTATTCATTTATGAGGAATTATTTTATCAAATAGTTCGCATTGTTTTATAATTTTTATTAAAAATGCTAAATAGATCACAGGTTAAAAAAATTAGTTTTAGCCTTTGTTTAGGATGTTTAAAAAGTTTAGTTTTTAAGAGTTTTTTTTTTAAAGAAAAAAGATAGATTGGTCGGGTTTTTATGGTGTTTTTAAATTTTTTTATTAAAATATTTAATATGTCATTATTATTTTTTTGTTTTTAAATTGTATTATTTGAAATATTAATACGATTTTTTTATTATTGAGAATATAGTTGATATTATAATTGAGGGCATTATAATTATTTTATTTAAAAAATTAGGATGCGTATATGTCTTTTTTTAAAATAAACAATTTAACTTTTTTTAAAAATAAACAAATTAACTTTTTAAATAAATCCAACAATATAACTAAAAAAGTAATTATTTTATTTTAATAAAATAATCAACTTTTAGATAGTCAAAACAAGTGTGTGGTGAAAACATTGCAGGGGCAGTGCCAACCGTGGAATTCTTTGGCAACATTTTCCCGAGAATGCTCGTAATGATCACTCCCCGAATGCCAAATTCTTCCTGTGTCCGCCTATCCTTCCTCCGGCGACCATAATCGCAGCCCTCAAATTCAAAACCCTTCTTCTTATTTCGCTTGGTGCCACTGTAGGTGAAAGTTTCCCATTCCAATACCAAACCCTTCTCTGCTCCGCATTCCATACACACCTTTGTGTCGCTGGATTCTTTTGTTAATCAGAGCTCAGAGCTACGATGGTTGAATATCTTTTAGAGGACATCTTTAGGGTTGAGAAAGTTGACCCAGATGGTAAAAAATTTGATAGAGGTATGTTTCATAATGTTCTCAGTGATTGCTCACTCGTTTGGTCTTATCTGCTGTGGTTTCTTGCCGATTCTTTGTATGTTATGTGGGGAAAAAGTGTTTCTGTATTGGTAATTACATCCAATGAATCCATTTGAGGTAAACCCCCTTATTGATTTGTGAAACATGTGCATTTTGGGTGTTCAAAACATTAGGTAATTGTAGTGTGGGAGAGTTGAGGCTAAATGGAATCGGGTAAGTTGCGTCAGACCAGTTGCGGGTTGACCTGGTGGTGCATCGATGTCTTGAGCCACTGAGAGCCTTGATCTGACACCAGGTGCAGTTGCAATCCGCAGAAGTAGCTTCGTGTGAGTTTGTAAGTTTATAATGATAGGATGTGCAGCAGTGGTGGAGCCAGGAACGTAGCATATAGGGCACTTATTAATAGCAGTCTTGAAATTTTCACATGATCGACAACAATGATTGTCACCTGTGTCTGGTGATCCGTAGTTTGGCATTCATGTTCTGACAATGAGAGAGGTGGACGCTAGTTGGCCTGGCGACTCGGTTATAAGAAAATGAGAAAAGAGAGAAAGAGGGAGAGAGAGTAGAGAGAAAATGAGGGAAGAGAGAAAGAGAGTCAGAGAACTTAGCAATCTATAGTAAGACGAAGTTGAAGTTCTGCAAAAATAAAAATGAGAGAAAAGAGAAAATTGTTTTAAAGTATTGTTTCACGGTTCAAGAATTGCTGATGTGGGGCAATTTAAGGCAATGGAGGCTCGGGAAAGATTCTAGAGCATTGTGGAAGGCTCTGGATTGTGGAAGAGCCTTGAAGAGTCCAAAATATTCCAGAGGAGTTCAAAATGTTCTAGAGCAGCTTGGAAGATCGCAGCTGACCCTCAGCGGTTGTAGAATACTTTACCATGCCCCGGAGAAGTGTGGAGTATTCTAGAAGATGGGAAGATGTCTAGATGTTTTGAGGCACTCAGGGGAGTTGTTCCATAGTAGGCTCTCAAAAGTGACAATGATGAGTCCCAAGTGTGAGCTTGTGAGCTTGTCAATACTTGAGAGAGAGTTGTATCCTTATATATCTTAGATTCTTGGTACACATATTATTTGTATAATGGAGCTTTTTTATCCAAGACTTTGGAGTTGGTGCTTGTGTAGAAAGATTGACTTAGGCATTTGGGGTGCATTGCCTAGGTGCCACACGAGGCACAAGTGTCGTGGAAATCTTGGCTGGTGACAAGTGATATCAAAGCAGGTTGCGAGGGGCGTAACCTGGTGGAGACAACTGAGCAACCATTGTGTGTGGATTAGAGCAGGTAGAAGGCAAGTGCTTACTGCTCCGACAATAACAGGGTTCAAGATAAGTTCAGAATCAGAATAGACTAATTACCAAATCCACCTGTGTGCCTCTACGACAATAGCGGGGCATAAGGTACGTGTGCTGTTAAGACACTAGTGGAGTACAAGATAAGTGTGTGCCACTACGACACTGGTGGGTTATAAAAGGCGTGCAGAAGGAGCTTCCACAAGGCTCGACAACTAAGGTGATGAAGACCCAGCAAAGAAGTGGTAGACAGACTTACCACGACGTTACAGGGAGATTGTCATGGTGGCCTGAGAATTGCTGAGGCGTTAGAAGCTTGGAGAAGGGCAATTCAAGACAATGGAGGCTCGTGGAAGATTATAGAGCATGCTAGAAGGGTCTGAATCGTGGATGAGTCTTGAAGTGTCCAAAGTATTTTGAAGTAGATCGGAATGTCCCAGTGCGTCTTGGAAGATCTCAGATGACCCTTCGAGATTGTAGAATACTCTATCATGCCCTAGAGAAGTGTGGAGTATTCCAGAAGATGGGAGGAAGCCTAGATATTTCTCAAGAATGTTCTGGAGAACGAACCGTAGCCCTAGGATCAAGTTGATCCTAAGTGTAAGATTTTTTCCATGGTACTATCAGGTCTATTATACTTACAGTCATATTCAAATACTCCCAAATGTATTAAATGCTCAAATAAATATTATTGAAAAATCAGAAAAAGTAATTGATAATAATGCGGTTAAATCAATCCATCGTCCTAATAGATTAGTGTCATTACCTGGTTTTGTAAAAGCTACACCATATCAACACCTATTAGTTGATGGTATCCAAGCAGCACGTACAAGTCATGCCGCTACAAGTTATGAAATTGAACTTTTATCTGAACGAAAAAATTATATAAATATATACCTCAAAACTTTAGGAGAATAAAACACCAGAATTGAAACCAATCTTGAAATCAAATTTAGAAAAAATCACTACAAAATTAAATCAATTGTATTTATCTGTCCCAGCAGATCAACAACAAACTCCCGCAATAATTCTTCCATTAACAAAACCTCAATATAAACTTGGCACTCCCTTAGATGAATTTTTAGTATAATTATATTCACAAACCCAAAAAACATTTACCTCACAAACCTCTCATTATCCTCATGTTGACACATCACTTGTCGACATAGAAATGGAAAATAAGACTCATATAGATATAAAATCCATCCATATGTTACAAGAAGATGATTCTGAATTAATGACATTATATCACCAATTTTCATAATATTACACCTTCTACCCTACAAAATATGACATCGGTAAAACCTCCTATATGTAATTATTATACAAGACCATATAGAAGAAAAATCATTTGATGTACGCTATGCTTTCTCAGGAGCCACTTTTAATGAATGGAATCTTGATGGAAAATTAGATTATCAAATTCTCAATTTAGGGCAATGCATGATGATGCATGCTAACTAATGCTTCATTTGCAAAGAATTCTCAAAATATAGATCCCATAGTTGCTAAAATGCTAATCTCAAGCTTCATTGGTCAGCTCAAAGGATGGTGGGATAATTATCTCATAGAAGGCCAACGACAACTCATTCTACATGCACAAAATATATATGAAAATGGTTTATCAATATTATCAAATGGACAACCAAGTAGTGATGTAGTTACTACTTTAGTAACTTCCATTACCCAACATGTTATAGGAAATACACAAATAGTCTTAGAACGAAGTAAGGAATTTTTTATTAATTTACGTTGTCCAACACTAACTCATTTCCAATGCTATAAAGATGTCTTTTTATCAAAGTTATATTAAAGACATCATGCTAATCAGGATTTTTAAAAAGAAAGATTTATTGCAGGCCTTCCAACTTTTTTGCCAACAAAGCCAAAATACGAGTTCGCACAAAGCATGGTGGTACCATTCATTATTTCTCTTACACTTTTGGCGAATTAATTTCTGAAATCTGTGATGAATGTTTATCTTTATGCAATGACATCAAATTCAAAAATCAATTAAAGAAATAAAAGAAAATAGGCAAAACTGAATTTGGTTTTCTACCCTAATTACAACTGCTCCTCACAAAAGACGAAAACCTTATATTCGCAAACCTATTAAAAGATATAATCCCTCTTATTATAAATCATGGAAATATCCTCCTAGAGGAATTAAAGGCAAGCAATCATCAAAACACCCCACAAATGATAAAATCCAAATTTAGTTCCTACCCCAAAATGCTGTTTGTTGGAAATGTGAAAAAATATGTCATTATGCAAATAAATGCTTAACTAAACAAAAAATAAATGAACTCCAAGTTTCTGAAGAACTTAAAACCCAATTAGCACAAGTACTACTTGTAGCTAATAATCAAGTGAATCAAGCCAAACTCCATTGGACCTTTCCGATAATGAACAACAATTAGCCCTACTCAAATGGCACCGAGTTAATTCCTTACTTCGTTCTGAGACTATTTGTTGCGCCTGATTGGGAACAATCTTATGTACAAAAAATTTCAAACATTTATACCAATTAAATGTACATAACGCAAACTGTAACTGGTAACCTAAAACATATTCTGGACATTTTAGGATTATGTTGGTATTTTTGGTAGAAGGAAAACGTGCTTTTAGTAGTATGTGATGGATGAAATTATAATTTATGTGCAACGGAACCATAACTAATAAGGCACACTTCCATAAAGCAATTTGGCATAGTTACTCAAAAGATTAGAACTAGCAGATGAGTCACATGAGGATTTCTGTCGACAGATTGAGATGCAAAATGCCACAACTATTAACGAAAACATATAATGAAATAAGCACGACTCGAAAGTATATTTAGCAAATATCATTGGAATCTTCAGGTGGTTGAGGCTATACGAACCTTTTATGGCATCAACATCATTGGCATGCCAATTAAGGCATGTTGAGAATGATGGCAAATTAAGGTGAGCTTTATTGTAGGATCTCAGGGGAAGGGGTGTAGGGAGTACATTTGTTTTTTCTTAGAAGAGTATTTTCTGTGCGAAGGTGATTTCCAGTTGACACCTACATGGTGGCTGTGAGAATCTCGTCATTGACAATGTGGTTAAATGGGGGAAGCTGCTTCCTGATTGTTTTTTAAGTGTGTTGTATTGTTCTCCTTGATTGGTGTTTAAGTGTGGGGCCAAAGCAGACAATAATCATTGTTATTGCATCATTTGGTGGTTTGAGGTAATTTCTTGTGTCTCTGTAGTAAGTGCTGAGGTCAGTCACTGGTGGTGCATGGAGGTTTCATGTTTCCCCAAAAAAAAAAAAATGCGTGTGGAGGTTAGAATAAAATGGTTTTTACCACTTTAGAGTCTTAATACGCAGAACATCATGGCCTTGCAGCGTAATTGAGTGGCTTTATAGCAGGAATCAAGGCCTAACTAAGGCTAATTCAATAGGCCTTGCAACATTTTGACAGGCCTTACAACAATGTAAAAGCCTTGCAATTAAAGAGACCTAATACCAATATGTGACAGGCCTTAAAACAAGCATGTCAGTCTTTGCTGCAGATTTGGAAGGCCTTAAATAGACATTGCTACAAAATAAATGAGCCATGTGCAAATTGGATAGGCCTTATAACCAGCATGGTAGGCCTTGTATTAGTTAAACAGATCTTGCAGCAAACTAAGCAGGCCTTGTAAAGAAGAAGCCGTTGGCAGTCCAGGTTAGAGATTCGGTTTAATACCAATCTCCCTATGGCTATGACAGCCCTCAAGAATCTGGAGGGAAGGCCTCTTGCTATACCTTGAGGATGACAGGCCTTGAGAGCCTATGGGGAAGGCCTTGTGCTAGGCCTCATGGTAGCCTAGAGCTTAGACTGGGTCCTTGTTGCTCAAGTGCAGGTCATTGGGTAATGGCCAGGTACGGAGGCAGCACTTGCTTCTACCATGGTGGACATGTTTAATCAGTTCTTATGGCGTGACACATGCTGCAAACATGCAAATAACGGGTATAAAACAAGGAAGTGGGGATAAAGCTGGTTCTTTGAAATTACCGTCTGGAAAATGATGGAGCAACATGGGGTGAATACACATTAAGAAATGAGATAATGGTGGAATACTAAGATATTTTGGAATTTGTTGATAAAATAAACAGTTTCGTACAAAATGGATTTTATCTCTCCGTGTGTGTGTGTGTGGTTTCTGATTCAAAATGGGATTTCGTGTTGACAAATGATGAGAATGACAGGGAAACATGCAGAGATGGTCTTCAATAGTGGTTCATGTCAAAACTACGTAAGCTGAGTTTCTGGTGAGCATATGAATGGCAAGCGTGGATTCCATAACAAAATGAGACACTTGGCACCAAAAGAGCAATGGCAGTTAAAAAAAAGCGCAACAACAAACCAAACCAAACCAAACCAAACTAAACTTTTGTCCCAATCAATTGGGGTCGGCTACATGAATCTTTTTTCGCCATTCTACTATGTTAAGATCTATATCTTCAGATAATTTTAATAGGTTCACATCTTTTCGTAATACGGCATCTCATGTCAATTTAAATCTACTCCTTCCTCTAGTGTTTTTATTACTCATGATTTTTTCGCTTTTTCTTACTACTGCATCAACTGGTCTAGTTGTATGTGTCTAAATTACCTTAATCTATTTTTACTCAACTTATTCTCAATTGGTGCAATCCTTACTATTCCACCAATCTTTTCATTCCTAATTTTATTTTTTTGTCTTACCACACATCCACATTAGCATTCCCATTTCCGCAACACTCATCTTATTTATGTGATTTTTCTTAGCTGTTTAACATTTTTATCTTATACAAAATCGCTGATCTAATAATTATTCTACAATTTTTTTTTTTTAATCTTGTAGGTATCTGTCGATCACATAAAACTCTAGAAGCACTCCTCAATTTGAGTCACCCAACTTTGACTTTATGGGTTACATCATTTGCTACCTCTCCATATTTGCTAATAATCGAACCTAGATAACGAAAATATTTACTCTTAGGCATTTTTTAGTTTTGAATATTTATTTTTTTACCATTAATACTCCTATTACTGCTAAAATTATATTCTATATATTCGGTTTTGTTCCTACTTACTCGAAACCCTTTTGATTTCAAAACTTCTTTTTACATTTCTAACTTAGTGTTAACTCCACTCTTAGTCTCATCCACTAAGACAATATTATCAACAAACAATATACACCATGGAACCTCATTTTAAATATGTTTAGTCAATTCATCCATAATTAAGGCAAAGAAATAAGGATTCAAAGCCGATCCTTGGTGTAATCTTACTGTAATCGGGAATTCATTTGTTTCTGCTGCAAGTGATCTATTTATTGTGGCGGCTCCATTATACAAGTCTCTTATTACATCAATATAATCTTTTGTCACTCCCTTTCTCTCCAATGTCCATCATATGATATCTCTAGACACTCTATCATAGGTTTTTTTTAAGTCTTTAAAAACCATATGAAGATCTCTCTTCTTTTCTCTATACTTTTCTATTAATCTCTTTAGCAAGTGGATTGCTTCCATAGTTAATCTATCAGGCATAAAACCAAATTGATTATGTGATATTGTTGTTATCTTTAGACGATGTCCAATTACTCTTTTCTATAACTTCATCGTATGACTCATCAACTTAATACCTCTATAGTTGTTACAATTTTGAATATTTTCTTTATTTTTATATATAGGTACTAGAATATCCTTTCTCCACTTTTCGGGCATTTTTCTAGTCATTATGATTTTATTAAAGCATAAATTGAGGAAAGGTCCTATTTTAAAAAGGTTGTTGAGGATAAGTCCTATTCCAATATTATCTATTCCATAAAGTCTTTTTAAAATTTTTAGAAAAAAATGGACCTTTATACCCTTTGTTAATTTTATTTGACTTTATACTAAAAATGGAATGATTTGCAAAATCTGTATTTGAAAAAACCGTTCCCACAATTCACGACATTTGCGTTATCACGTCCATTCAGGATAACAAAATCGGTCCTGTTGCACAATCTAGGACTGTTCAAAAATTCGTCCAACCCGCCTAACTGCCCTGCATCCGCCCACACCGCACCGATCCAAGCAAATTAAAAGCAAAGGGTAAGGCAAATTGGGCGGTTGAGAAAGAGACCACACGGGTCGATTGACGGTGACGGTTTCAATCACTTCCACCCGCTATTCAATCGACCCGTCCGCATATAATACTTATTACTTAATTATTTTTGTTTTATTGTTAATTTGTAACTCTTAACTTCTAACCTAATCATTAATCCGTAAGGTATAAATAGAAAAGTAAAAATTAAAAATTTTAGATCTCAATATCTCATACCAAAATATTTTTTTAATTTCTTTAACCTCAAAATATTTTTGATTTTTAATTTTCTATAACAATGAGTTAGTGGTTTTGTGAGCCATCGACCTATGTTTATTTATGTATTTTATCTTTTATTTGGTGTTTATTAACTTATATCATGAATATAGGATGCTTGTTTTTGTTAGTACTCAAATATATTTTTGAAATATTTTTTTGAATCTTTACATGAATATTTTGTTTAAATTGATGTAGTCTCTATTTTGATCTTGGATTAATTGACATTTTAATAAAATATTTATTTAATTTTTAAACCGCCGATCCACCCAATCTGCTATTGCAAAACCGTTCAAAAAAACAACTAATCCGTCGGTTTTATAAAGCGGATGGTTCGGCAATGGATTGAAATTTTTTATACTTCCATAAATGGTTTGGTTCATGGATTTTCACACAATCCGCACCGCGCCAACCTGCGTACACCTCTAGCACAATCGATCCTGTTGCATAATCGTGATAACAAAATCTGGTAGATGTTGTAAAATCGGTCTTGTTGTTTGCTGAGCCATTTTCCGTCAAAGTATTTCGGATAGTTTATACTTGCCCGCCGTCTTAACACATCAGAACTTCAGCTGGAATTTTTGTTGCAGATTTGCAATATTTTGCTTTGTTTAATTCAGTTGTTTGTATTCGGGTAAGTTTTTACGCCAATTTTTACGTATAACATTTGCACTTTCATTCATCTTTCGAATGCTATTTCATGTTTAATGAAACCTTTGTTAGTTGCAAAGATCTTGTTATGGGAGATTATGGTTGCATTATTTAATCCAACAATGATTCGGGTAGTCCATTTTTTGTCATTTTCGTCATCTTCTTTTTGGTTGCATCATATTTGCTTAAATTTGTAGAAAAATAATACACATTGAATTAAAAATGCAGAAAATGATACAAATTGAGTTTTCATCAATAACTGCATCATTTTTTCTGCTACGCAACATGATATATTGGGTATTAGATTCAAATGAACAAATGATTCGGGTAATCCATTTTATGTCAATCTCGTCATCTACTTTTTAGCCGCATTATATTTCTTTAAATTTGCAAAAATGATACACATTGAGTTAAAATTGCAGAAAATGATATACATGAGTTTTCATGAAACGACCGCATCATTTCTTTGTTGCGCAACATGAACAAACGATACAAATGAAATAATATCATTTGTCCAAAAAAACTTAAAAATGATACACAAAACAATTGACTGCATCATTTTATTGGTGCACAACATGAGCAAATGATACATGTTCAAAAATAACATTGTCACGAAATGATACGCATGTCATAGTAACATTTTTAAAAATGATCCACACGAAGCACTACCTGTAGCAATAAATCCGAATAACAAAGATTTTCATTCGTTAACAAATGATACGTAAAAAAGCCATGAAACATTAACTTCACAAGGCCTTCGAGAATGATACACAAATGTTGAGAGGGTTATGCAAGTATGCCCAATGAAAATATTGGAAATTAAAACTGATACACACCAAAAAATGAAACAGAAAATTCCAACACGCGTAGTGTTCAGAGCAAATTCGAAGCCATGGAACATTGACTTCACAAGGGTTTCGAATACCAAATATGAAGCAAAACCCTCACCTATTTCAACAGACCAAGCACTTGAGGATTCAAACTAGGGCTTTGAAAAATGAGGGTTTTAATATGTATCATAAATCTACAAAGTAGGTGTATTACCTTTCGAATGTGGAGTAGATGAAACCCTCGTTGATTCTCGCCAAGTTTTACGTTGTTTGTATTTTGAATCCTCATTTTGATCCAAAACTGTATCCATCATTCCCATTGCCTCGAGATTTTGCTAAGTTTTCGCACGTTGTGAGTGTTGAAAATCTCCACGATCATGTTTCGGAGTGATTCGGGGCCTCGTTATCGAAAATGGAAGCTTTCAATTGAAAAGGGAACCAGATTTTTTGGAGCCATTCCAAGCCTATTTCTAGAATATGGAAGCTTCAAATAAAAAATGGAACCTCATTTCTCGTAGCCATTGCAAGTATTTGCTGAGAAGCGTGAAAATGCTACTGAAAGTAAGCGTGTTTTTGAAAAATCAGTTTGAATTGAGACCTATTACAAAGTTAATCTAATTTTAGGATCTAATAATAAAAAGAAGCCTAAAACGGGACTTAATGCCGAATCACCCGTTATTAAATAACTTTGTTAACCAAGATACTCTCACTTCGCCTAGGCATTTCCACATCTCCATAGGGATACCATTTGGTCCTAAAATTTTTCTTGATTTCATTCTTTTCATTGCAGTTTTCACTTCGAACTTTTTTATTCTGTGATAGAACTTATATTATTTAGTTTTATACGAGTTATCAGATTCTTCTCTTTCAAATCTTTTCACATATTTTTCGTTTAATAATTTCTTAAAATACATTTTCCTCCTCTCCTTAATTTCCTCATATTTTGCTAACATCGTTGAATCCTCTCTTTTCATACATTTAACTTGAGTAAGATCTCTTATTTTTCTTTCTCTCCACTTAGCAAGTATGTAGATGTTCTTTTCTCCTTTACTATCTAATTTAGTATAAAAATCGTTATAAGCTTTCAATTGCGCATATCTAACAATTCTCTTAACGTCTTTACAAGCTTGTTTATAACTCCTAAAATTATTCTCATTTCTATCATTTTGCCACCTTTTAAAACATTCATTATTTACTTTAACTATGACTTGGATGTTGCCATTCCACTACCAAGTTTCCTTAGTTATAGGGTATTTCCTTTTCGACTCTTCAAGAATTTCTTTCAATATCTTTTTAATATATTTTGCTATTGTAATTTGTACTTCAAATAGTATTCGTATCTTCTTCTAAATTCCAGCTTACTTCTTTACACATTTTGTCCTTAAAAATATTCAATTTCTTACCTTTAAGATTCCACCATCTAGTTCGTGGGTTCTAATATGGAAAAATTAGGAAAAAAGCGCAACAACAATTATGGAAAAATGTTCAGGGAAATTACTGGAGAGTGGAGAATCTATATGAGGGAAAATATATAACACAAGAATTGCCCCTTTCTGCAACTTATCATTACCTTTGTGTCTTTAGTTCCTTTACAAATTTATCACTTCTTTCTAGCACCCCTCATTTTCAGAATTTTTTTTCCTTCATGGATATTATCTTTTGTGAAAGTTCTTGGATCCGATAGAAAAAAAAAAGAAAAAGAAACTGGTGGTTGTTCCTTTAACAATGCACAATTTTCTTGGTTAGAAGTTGGATCCTCAAGTTTTTATACGGAAACCATGCATGGTCTTGGCATGCTGCACATTGCATTAAGTGTTTTCATTTGGGGGGAACATTGTTTCTGCAGAAGGACCATTCCAGTGTTGAAAATGGTTTCCTTGACTTGTGGGTTTTTTTTTTTTTTGGGGAGGGGGGGGGGGGGCGGGGGGGTTCTCCGCACTAATTGAGATATGCAATTGTTAGCTTATGTATCAGTGGCTTTTAGGGAAAGATTTCATTTCTAGTTATGTAATTTAACTTTTCAGGTGACTCCAGGTAGGTTTCTGACTTCTTATTTACCTCTCTCTCTCACACTCACACACACACACACAATTTTTTGGGTACATTGTTGCTACATGTTTGCCACTGTTTAGTGATAACAACTGGATACTTATGACATAATCGGTGAATCTTTATGTTGTCTTTGGAATATAATGCAGTCTATTTATTAGTGTTTGAAGCTAATAGTATTATAATGTATTCCTTAGTTTCTCGCATTGAAGCAACTAGCGAACGGCTTGGTTGGTATATGCAACTAGATGTAAACACAGAGATATATCCTCTTCATGTCGGGGAGAAATTCATGATGGTATTAGCAGCGACCCTAAACTTGGATGGAACACCTGATAGTGGTTATTTTACTCAGGTAATCTTAGTCTTCCTGTATTTTCTTTTAGTAACTAGCTTTTTTCATTTCAGTTTCCGATCCACGCCTCCATGTTAGTGAGGAGTAAACTTTGAATACTGCACTGGCTTTTGCAATATTATTAGTTGGTGACTTGCTCATGCATTTTGACATTAGCCATTCAACTTTGGTCCTCATTCATGGAATGATGTTGTTTATTAAATAATGCAAACGACCAATACCATATTTTCTTGCTCTAGAAAAAGGTTTCATTCTTGGTCATATAACTAGAATCCATTAATTCAAACCTACTTGTTCTGAGTTTAGATGGTTGAATTGCGATTTATGGGCGTTCTAGCTTGTATAAAGTACTTGTTAGACTAAATCAGTATTCTCAACCTAAACTACTTGAGATCAGCTTCAATTATAATTTCCTTTAGGAGCTTACTCTTCATTTTTTGGACAAGCTTCTTTCCATCTTTTTTCCAAGACTTGATTTCTTTTTTCTCCCTTTTCTGCTATACATGGGATTTGATTGTTCATTCTAACTAGATCAAATCAATTGATGAGGGTACTCTTATTTGTAATAAAGCTAGTCCACATCATTACATCCCTACACCCACACACACAGAATAAGACTTATAATAATAAGGATACTACTACGATACATATATATCTAACACCCCCCTCAAGCTGAAGCATATATATCCACCATGCCCAGCTTGTTACATAAATATGAGACACGCGGACCCGGCAGAAATTTAGTGAAAACATTGGTCACCTGGTCTCCTGTAGGAACTGACCCAAAAGTCACGACACCTCTCTGATATTCCATACGGACAAAATGGCAGTCAATCTCAATGTGTTTTGTTCTCTCATGAAATACTGAGTTTGTGACAATATAAATAGCCGAGATATTATCAACCCAGAATCTGGCAGATCCTCGAAGAGAAGAGTGTAACTCTGTCAAAATCTGTTGTAGCCACATAATCTCAGCAGTCACTAAAGCCATAGCTCGGTATTCAGCCTCAGCACTAGATCGGGAGACCACAGTCTGCTTCTTGCTCTTCCAAGAAACCAAGTTTCCACCAATAAAAATAGAATAACCAGATGTAGATCTCCTGTCAAATGTACATCATGCCCAATCAGTATCAGAGTACCCTTTCATTCCCATATGACCATGATCAGAAAATTGGATGCCTTTTTCTGGGTTTTTGAGCAAGTACCGAAGGATGCATAACACTGCTTGTCAATGGGGAACATAGGGGTCAGACAAAAACTGACTGACTACACTCACTGGGTAAGCAATCTTTGGACGAGTTATAGTAGTAAGATAATTCAGTTGTCTCACGGTACGGCATACTGGTCAGGATCTGACAGAGGCACTCCTTCCTTCGGTTCTAGTTTGATATTAGACTTCATAGGTGAGTCCACCCATTTAGCATTCATATATTCTGCACACTCCAGAATGTCAAGAACATATTTTCGCTGAGAAATGAACACACCTTTCTTATTCCTGGTCACTTCGATGCCGAGGAAATATTGAAGTTCACCAAGATCTTTCGTCTGAAACTTAGTACCTAGAGATGATTCAAGTTCAGCAATCCCTCCACTATCACTACCAGTAATAACAATATCATCCACATAGACGACGAGTAATATGCATTCCACTGAGGTATGACGAAATGATACAGTATGATCATTTGCAGATTACTGAAGACCAAACTCTTGTACGACAGAACTGAATCTGTCAAACTAGGCCCTGGAAGACTGTTTCAAACCATATAAGGAGCACTTTAATCGACAGACATGATTGGGGACCCCACTGAGCAACAAAGCCAGTGGTTGCACCATATAAACCTCTTCCTCCAAATCACCATGAAGGAAGGCATTCTTCACATCGAGTTGATATAAGGGCTACTGATGAGAAGCAGCCAGCGATAAGAACAGACGAACGGAGGCCATCTTGGCAACAGGCGAAAATGTATCAAAATAGTCAAGGCCATAGGTCT
>JAULJZ010194543.1:0-20486 GCA_032270985.1 Heliamphora pulchella | reverse complement strand
CCTCGAAGGCGAGCTCCAAACCTCCAAAACATAAAATGTTGAGATTTCTATCAAAATCCTCCGTTTTCCAACAAAAACCACCACTTTCAAGAACACCCTTTGAAAACCATAAAATTACATGTCATATGATGTACTAATCCAAGAAAAACGAAAAACATGCTTTTTACCCGAAAAAAAAAACTAAGGTTTAAACATGGATATGACATTTCATGCATTTTCTATCGGTGAAAAAGCGTACAATTACATATAACACCCTAATACAGCAGCAGGGTCTAGAATCCTATCTCGTTGGGTCAAAACCCGACGCCTAAAAAATTGGGTCTCGTTGGAACGAGAATCAGACTGGATGAGCACGAAGCTAGCAGCGTGAATTGCAGGGATTCACAAGCTAATCGTCGAAAACTAGGCTCAGGCGGGTCAAAAATGTGGAGAGAAGGCAGAGGAAATGAAAAAAAAAACTTTTCTCTAAACATTCCAGGGGCTGGAATACATATAAGCACGCTAAAAACACTGTTCAGTCGACTGAAGAGAGCACTTTAGTCGACTGAAGTGCCTTGAGAAACACAAACCGCCACAGTTCAGTCGATCGAACCCCTTGGTTCGGTCGACTGAACTCAAAAAAAGCTGTTCAGTCGACCGAACGTAGCTGTCCAGTTGACGGAACCTCAGGGTTTTCAACCTACTATTTTGTCTCGATTTTGGTGTTCTAAGGCCAACCCAAACATGCCTAAACAAGCCTAAACAAGGTCTAGGAAAACTTAAAACACATCTATACATGCTGTTCTACAACCCAAAACATAAACCAAGCATCGATGATATATAACATGAAGAAAAAACACGTCAACATTTATATATATCAAAATTAAGAAGGTTCGGGGTCTCACAACTCTCCCCCTCTAAAGAAATTTGGCCCCCAAAATTCTCTACAAGGTCACGAGGTAAACAGATCTGGATATCTAACACGCATCCTAGACTCAAGCTCCCAAGTCGCTTTCTTAACCCCGTGATGAAGCCACTGAACCTTGACATATGCAATCGTTCTCCCCCGCAACACTTGCTCCTTTGAATCCAGAATTCTCACTAGGCGTTCCTCATACGTGACATCCTCATCAACTCACAACTCAGTCCAATCTAACACATGAGACGAATCTGGCTCATACCTCCAAAGCATAAAAACGTGAAAGACATTGTGTACAGATGCTACCACCCCAATCCTTTCCATGATCTCGAACGGTTCAATAAAACGAGGTGACAGCTTCCCGCGACGACCAAACCTCTTCAACCATCTACGTGGCGAGACCTTCAGAAACACATGATCTCCCACTGTAAACTCTAACGGTCTTCTCCTCTGATCCGTTTAACTCTTCTGGCGGCTCTGACCTGTCACCAAACGCTGACGAACCACGAAAATTTGCTCTGTCGTCTCCCGTACTAAGTCGGGTCCCAAAACAGCGGTCTCTCCCACCTCTGTCTAACATACCGGCGATCTACACGGTCTACCATACAAAGCCACATACGATGCCATCCCAATACTGGACTGATAGCTGTTGTTATATGAAAACTCTGCCAATGATAGGTGATCCTCCCAAGAACCCCGAAAGTCAAGCACGCACACTCTCAACATGTTCTCCAAAATCTAAATGGTCCTCTCAGACTGACCGTCGGTCTGAGGATGAAAAGTTGTACTAAAAGTCAAGCTCGTCCCCAAAGCCACCTGAAGACTCTGCCAAAAGCGTGATGTAAAGCGCGGGTCTCGATCAGAAACGATAGTCACCGGTACTTCGTGTAGACGGACTATCTCTCGAACGTATAATCTACTCAATCGGTCCACTGGGTCTCTCACTCGAATAGGGAGAAAGTGCGCAGATTTCGTCAACCTGTCCACTATAACCCAAATAGCATCGCGCCCCTTCGGCAAGCGTGGAAGTCTTGATACAAAATCGATAGTGACATTCTCCCACTTCCACTCGGATACAGGCAACGGCTGTAACAATCCTACAGGTCTCTGGTGTTCCATCTTTACTTGCTGACAAGTAAAGCATCGAGAAACGAATCGGATCACATCCCTCTTCACTCTCGTCCACCAGAACTGTCAGCGTAGATCGTGATACATCTTCGTGCCTCCTGGATGCACTGCAAGGCGTGAGTGATGAAACTCATGTAGCACCTCAGCACGACACGACTCTGGCACAAACAGACATCCTATCAACCTCAAACTCTGATCTGAACCCACCGTTCTTCCTGTTGTGTCCTTCCCGCTACCAATGCGGTCCCGTATCATCTGAGCCTCCTGATCAATCCCTGAGCCTCTAATACGCGTGCAATCAATGCAGGCTATGAAGCTACAGAATATAAAGTCACACCTTCCCCTGTCTCCCTGAGACACAGATCAAACTCCCCAATAACCCCGAGCATATCCCATTCTCGTAGAGCCACAGAAGCTATCGAGTCATGAGATTTCCTGCTAAGCATATCAGCTACGATATTTGCCTTCCCTGGGTGGTACTGCAAATCAAAGTCGTAGTCTCCCAACAGCTCCATCCATCGTCGCTGGCGAAGATTCAGGTCTTTCTGTGAAAACAAGTATTTTAAGCTCTTGTGATCAGAAAAAATCTCGAAATGCTCACCATATAGATAATGCCGCCATGTTTTCAAAGCAAAGACTACGGCTGTTAACTCCAGATCATGAGTCGGGTAATTCCTCTCGTGTATCTTCAGATGTCGCGAGCCATAGGCTACAACCTTGCCTCCTTGCATCAATACACAGCTCAAACCGTCAAGTGATGCATCGCAGTATACTGTATAGGCCAGACCTTGCTCTGAAATAATCAGCGCCGGTGAACAGGTCATTCTGCTCTTCAGCTCCTGGAAAGCTAACTCACAAGACTCACTCCATACAAAACTGATTCCCTTGCGCGTAAGGCGTGTCATCGGTACTGCCAGCCTAAAGAAGTCCTTCACAAATCGTCGATAATAACCTGCCAGACCGAGAAAACTGCGTATCTCAAAAACATTCTTCGATCGCTACCAATCCGTCACTGCATCAATCTTCGTCGAGTCCACTGATACCCCATCCTTCGACATCACGTGCCCGAGGAATCTCACCTCTGACATCTAGAACTCACACTTCTCGAACTTCACATACAGGCGATGTTCTCTCAGAAGCTGCAAGATGACGTGCAGATGCTCCTCATGCATCTCCCTCGTGGGCAAATAAACCAAAATATCATCCACGAACATAACCACAAAACTATCCAGGTAGGAGTGAAAAATACGGCTCATCAGACCCATAAATGTAGTTGGGGCGTTCGTCAGACCGAACGGCATAACCAGAAACTCGTAGTGACTATAGCGAGTCTGAAAGGCGATCTTCGCTATGTCCTCGTCCCTAATCCTCAGCTGGTGATATCCTGACCTCAAGTCAATCTTTGACAGCAGCGGGACCCCCTTAACTGATGAAATAAATCATCAATCCTAGGCATAGGATATCTATTCTTCACCGTCACCTGGTTCAGCTTCCTGTAGTCTATACATAGTCTCAGTGACCAATCCTAGACTTCACGAACAAAGCTGGTGCTCCCCACGGTAATGTACTCGGCCGTACAAATCCTTTGTCTAGCAACTCCTACAGCTGTACCTTGAGTTCACGCAACTCAGCAGGTGCAAAGCAATAAGATGGCATAGAGATAGGAGTAGTTCCTGGAACAAGATCAATGGAGAACTCCACATCACGGCTTGGTGGCAACTCAAACAGATCGTCAAGAAAGACATCCGGATAGTCACACACCACAGGGGGTAACTCCCCTCGAACCTCATCTGGCATATCCAATCTAAGAGCAGAAAAGAGAGAACCCAAGTTCCCTCGAACTCGCGCGGCACCTAGTACATACACCAAGCTCTCATCCCGATCACCCACAAAGTAGAAGCAATCACCTTTCGGGGTACAGATCGACACTCTCCGTCGCTCACAATCTATATAGGCATGGTAGGTAGTCAGCTAGTCCATCCCTTGGATAACATCAAACGTGGTCATGTCTAGAATGATAAAATCAAAGTCTAAACAACGACCAACAACCTCGAGTACGCAGGATCTACAAACAAGGCTCCGCGTCACACTCCCACTAACTGGGGTCTCCACATACAAGGTACTACCCAACCAATCCACTTCCAACACCAATGCAGATACAAATACAGAGGATATAAACGAATGTGATGCTCTCGTGTCAATAAGAACACTGGCCCATGATCTAAAGACTAGAAGAGTACCTCTGATCATGGCCGGAGTAACAGCAGCATCAGACACCACTAGTGCTTTGGAAGCACTACGATCAGCAAGCACGTAAGCCCTGGCCTGTGGCAGTCTGGTCTGTCCACCATAACTCTGAGTCGATGGCTGCCTCACTGACTGAGCTGAAGCATCTCCCTCCGTAAACCAAAAAGTCTGAGCCCTAGGCTGCTGTGGAGCTTATCGCCTCTGCACAGAAGAAGCAACTGACGCTCCTGTCTTGTCCTGGACATTCCCTTCTCTAGGACACTGTCTGCGAAAGTGTCCGGATTGACCACACGCAAAATAGATAGGTGGGTCTCTCGCTTGTGACTGGACAGGTACTGAACTCTGAGCCCGACCCTTCTGCAGGCACTCAACTGAACAATGTCCCGACTGTCCGCATCTATAACAAATCAACCCTCTCTGTTCTGGCCTTCCTGTCGAAGCCAGTGAAGGTGTAGGTGTAGACGACTACGGGCGACAAGATCTAGTAAAACGAGAACCAGGTCCAGACGACCTCTGGCGCTTGTTCCGGTGCCTCTGATGCCCACTTCCGTGCTGACTCTCGTTTTTCTTTCATATAGACGTGATGTCGGCGAGGAGAGGGCAAGGCCGTGGTCGAGGCCGTGGCCATGCTGGCCAAGGGGATGTTTCTATCCCTGATGCTAGGGATGCCAATGCTCACCAGGGACCGATGGACGTGACTGAGTTGTTGCGTGTGCTGGTTGGTTCTATTCAGCAGCTGGTTGCTAGGGGTGAGCCTGTTAGGGAGAGGATGCCTGAGGTGAGGGCTACAGTTGCGATGCGGGAGTTCAGCCACATGGATCCGCCTACCTTTGCAGTAGATCCTAATCCTCTTTTGGCGACAGAGTGGTTGGAGTTGACGACTCGGATCCTGGACACATTACAGATTGTGGAGGATGAGTTGCGAGTTTCTTTTGCCACCTTTCGGCTGAGAGGTGATACTCATCAGTGGTGGAGGTATGCCAGGACTACAGTGGGGGCCACATGGGCAGCTTTTACACGAGTATTTCTAGAGAGGTACTTCCTAGCATCGAGGAGGGACTTATGCATGGAGGAGTTTTATTCTCTTACCCAGGGGGCCATGGACATCATGCAGTACGAGGCCAAGTGTACGAGCTTGTCTCGATTTGCACCGGAGGTGGAGTGCACAGATGAGTTGCTTTCGATGAGGATTGAGCGGAGCTTGAGGCCGGCGATCAAGGAGCGAGTGCCTGTGATGGGATATCGTGTGTTTAAATAGCTAGTGGAGGCGGCAGCGAGGGTTGAGAATGCTTTGGCTGAGACTCGAGCTTCGAGGGAGGCCAAGACATCATAGGGTGGTACGGAGGCACTGATGCTGGGCGTTCTAGCAAGAGGCAGAGGTCCTCTGGTCCCAGTTTCTATCCATCTGGATCACAGCAGTTTTCAGCATCATCACCATCTGTGGCTTCATCCGGGAGGCCGGAGCAGCGGGAGTTGACCTGTTATCGATGCAGACAGCCAGGGCATCGTGCGACGGATTGTTTACAGTCGAGACCATCCCAGAGTTTGGCTCCAGTGCAACCACAGGGGAGGGACCCATCAGTGGGTTCATATGTGCAGGGTCGACAGTAGCCTTCTGCGGTATAGACTTCCCAGATGGCAGGTGGGAGCACATCGGTTCAGTCGGTGCGGCAGCCGACAACGCTGAGTTATGGTGGACAGGACAGAGTGGGGTTGCCCCGAGTCTATTCTCTTGCAGTTCGCGGTACATCTAGGGCACCGGTCGTGCCGGAGGACGCTGATATGCCTTCAGCGAGCAGAGGTACTTTCTAAATTTGCAGGTTATGGGTCAGAGACATCATTGCATCTGTTTGGGGTTGGCTATGGATCCCGTGGATGGTGTGCTGTGTTGAGGCAGTGGTGGGTGTTGATGTGAGGTTGGGAGTGTTATAGATCCCGTGTCTTTGAGATAGTCGGCCATTATTTAGGATGCCTGACCTTGTTTGACTATATCCTAGGAATGGTTTGGTTTACCATCTCGTGTGTCTGTGTCGGTTGCGATCAACGGTTGGTTGTTTTGACCTTAAGTTGAATTTTGGGGGTGAAATTCCTTTAAGGGGGGTAGAGTTGAGACCCTGACCCATTTTCTTTTTCGGCGTTTTCGGACGCGCGTTATGTGTTTCCATTGCAGCATGTTTTTACTGCTTTTGATGCATGTTCAGTTTTAGATATACATGCGGGGTAGGTTCTCGGGGCTGTAGACCGTTGTGGCGCGATTCTCAAAAAATTTTAAAAAAAAAATTTTTTTGGAGACCTATAAATATTTTGAGTTAGATAATTTCATAAAGATATTTTTTAAAATTTCTCCAGTAAGTTTTTCATTTTCTCTCTGCCTTCTTTCTAAGTTCTCGGGGGCCCGGGGCTCGATTTTCAGTGATCCAACAGCGGATCCTTACTTTTGGCATCGTGGACTACGCAATCATTCAGTCAGATTTCAATTCTAGCAAAGCTCAGTTTTGCACGTGGTTCGAGGCATCGAGTTTTAAACTCACCGAGGTAAGATTCTAAACCCTACTGCTATATAAGGGTGCTGTGGGTAAGCGTGTGTGTTTTTAACAGTTAGATCTCTATAGATCTGATTTTGCATCAAAGTTGGTTTCTAGATTAAAGATCGGGTTTTTGTTGGTTCCGGTGGATGGAATCGTGTTTCGAGAGTTTCTTTTGTGATTTTGAGGTTAGGCTTGGGCGTGTGTATTTCCGAGGGTGTTGTACGGAGGTTTTGAGGCTTCGATTCAAGGGTTTGGAGGTTGAACCCGTAGCTCGGAATTAGTTTCTGGCTAGGTTCAGTCGACTGAACTCATTGGTTCAGTCGACTGAACTCATTGGTTCAGTCGACTAGATCATTGTTCTTGTGTTCGGTCGACTGAACTAGGGAGTTCGATCGTCTGAATTGGGTGTTTTAGCATTTTGTGGTTTTTTTCCAGCAGGGTGTTCGGTCGACTAGAGGTGGGGCTCGGTCGACTGAACCTGTGGGCAGTTGGTTTGTGGTTTTGGGTTGATTCCTGAATTTTCGATTGGTGTTATATGGTATTCAATTGATTAATTTATGAGAATTACTTGATTTAAATACCTGTGGATTCCTTTTGGGGTTCGGTTGGTTGTGTGATGGTTTCGAGGGTCGTGTCATGGCCTCGGGTGTGCGTTTAAGTGTTGTCCTCATGGGTGATGTGCATGGTAGATGCGGCTTGTTGATGCACGGTTAGGTGCGTGGGTTGATGTGGGGTTTGTGTTGGCGCGGATGAGCGTTGTGGGTCTATGATGGCCGTGTTGAGAGTGTTTGGGCTAGTGGTGGTCATGTGGGTTGTCCCGTGAGTGGATGTCAGTTACGTGACGAGTGGCGTCGTGATATGAATTTTTATGGTTACGTGCATATTTATAACTGTTTATTTATGTACGGAATGCGTAAGTGGATTATGTGGTTGTGATATCAATCGCTATATGTAACGTGGTTTATGTTTTAAAACCTAGAGTTTTATAGGCATGTGACATGGCTTGTGGAACGTCGTGTTGATACATAGTTATATGCTTTAAATCTTGGTTTAGGTTTGCATATGTGTATGAAATAGATTAGATGAATCTGTGTTCCAGTAGATGTAAATCCTGATTGATGATGCACGTGTGCGTGTGTGGGTATATAAGGTAGGCTGCGAAAGCCGGTGCACGTGGTAGGCTGCGAAAGCCGGCGTATTTGGGGCTGCAATCCTTCGGTGAAAGTCTGAGAAGATACATTAGTTGGGGCTGCGGTACTACGGTGAAAGTCCGTGAAGATATGTGTTGCATGGGTTCTGTGCGTGGTGTGCGATATCTAACGGATTGAAACGAGATCCTGATGAGGCACGGGTGTGTGTGTGTGTGTGTGCGATATCTGAAGGCTGAAACGAGGTCCTAAAGAGGCACGTGTTCTTGGATTGCATGTATTGCATTTTGGGACGGATAGACCAATTTTCTTAAAACTGTATTACCGTCTACGGGAGTCGAAATACTGTATTAACGGTCTGCGGGATTCGTAATACTTGAATCGTTTTCTGGGCTCTATTGAGTCGACAAATGGTTTTTATCCTCGCTTTTCCTTGCATGTGAAAATGGTTTTCTGGCTCTGGTGAGTCGTGATCTAAAATGATTTTCAAACTGTTTTTAAGGCTTGAAAGAGAGTCGAAAACTACACTTCGTTTATCAAGCATGTTTAGCTTATAATGCATCTGTTGTTTAGAATCTGCTGAGCTTTTTTGGCTCACGGTGTGGGATTTGCTTTTTTTCAGGTACCGGTCACGCTGGTTGATCTGCAGGTGTTGAAGAGGTGGAAGAGCTATAGTCTTCTTTTTTGCTAGTTTTGTTACATGTATGCTTATAACATGTTTTCAGACGTTGGTGCCATGTACTGTTGCCGTTTGGCGTTTATATACAATGCATGTATGGTTTAAATTGAGAGTATATTCTCGGGTTGGGTATCACGTATGGTTGTTTATGGGTGTTTCACGTGGTCCGGAGTTTGGGGCGTGACATGCGTTGAATTCTCTTGCCTCATCCCCAAGCCTTTGAGAGTATACCAATGGAAGAAAACAAATCAAAAGAGGAGGAGGAAGAAACAGGCGACATCGTGGAGAGGGGGGGGGGCACACGCTACCTGAGACTGTTTAGGTGGGTTTTTATTTTATTTTCCTTATCTTTCTCAAATATTTTAGAATACTTCACCAAATCTGTGAATCCCAAGGAACAAAGGGAAGAAATCAGGAGAAGAAGCGAAGAAGAAGACCGGCGGCAATCGGGTCTTCACAGGGGATGAGATGAAGCCGAAATAGGTGAGAGAGAGACGGATCGAGTGGGAAAAAGTAAGAGTGACCGGTGTTGGGTAGTGGTCGACGGCGCCAAGGGGTGGTGGTCGGCGGTGTGGAGGGTAGTGAGGTGCGGCGACGATGGTTGATTGGGGGGTGGAGCACACGCAGATCGCGCTGCCTTATTATGGCTGTTTACCAAAGCTCGCTGAAGCTTCTACTGGTTTTCTCTCCAGAAACATCTCAGCTTCAACTGAGATGTATTCCCCCCCCCCCCCCCCCCTTCCTTTTTGGCTTATATTAATAATTCCACCCCATTTTAATTTAAAATCAACTTTAATTAAGTAAGTCCCAATTTTTCTGACATCACAAGACTTATCGCGGTATTATATTCCTGGGCCTATCCGCATACCAAAGCGGTATTTATCATCAGAAACCATTTTCACTAATTTAATTTATTAAAATAATTAGCTGAAAATTTAAAACGTATCAGGTCTCTACACCCTTCCCCCTTGGGGAATTTCGTCCCCGAAATTCGACAATAGTTCTTGGTATCAAAATCTTTCTATTAATGCCCTCTATAATCTTTCATCCTGAGAACATTATTATATCTTATCTTATCTCATGTTGTCAACCCTCATCACTAAAATTTGATCATTCGTTACACGTAGTTCTCAGACTTAAACTCTATTCATACTTATTCAAGACCCTCAGTTTCATTATACCCCGCATATCGCGTTCCGTATGACCACAGGGTTGTCCAAAAGAACACTCTTCCTTCCAATAGTCCCTTTCTGATACAAACATAACCAAGAGGATTAGTATCAAATTCAGAACATCCAGGCACTATTTGCTTCCCATCATACTCAATCAAAAACTCAACAGTAATATTCTCTAGGTTGACCCTTTTTCTTTCTACCGAGTCCTAACAAGATAATACTTCCTCCGACAATCACAATCATACAATACCACCCGACAGTTAGAAAGATTATTCTTATAATTCACCATAGTTACAGCCAACACACCAACATATTAGCTAATAGCGAAGAGACTCCTAGCTTCTGACTCAACCCCATACTCCAATTGAATAATTGAATTTCTATATACATTCTAGACAAATATCAATATCCTGAAAAATGTCCATTAAATAAAGTTTCAAGTTCTACCAACCTTCTGAATGAGCCATCCTTTGATATGGGTCCAATCTATGAAAAAGGCATCTTATCCTATAGTTCAAAAGATCCCAACACACCATTTTATCTAGTTATGGGGTTACTAAGGGTATGATTTTCCTCAAAATGGTGGTCTACAAACAACAAAGACTTAACTATCTGCCATGCTCTACTAACACCAAGGTATAACTGTAATATTACACACTAAAATGATCAACTCGTAGTTTCCATGGTCAAATCTTTAACCATCAACCCCTACTCATATCACACCCTGGCTACAACTTAACTCTAACCTTGTTGTCATGACTTTTCTCTGGTAAGAACTATAAACTTAGCGATATTAAATTCAATCTAACTCGTTCTCCTCATAGGACATTTATAAACTTTCTTCAAATACCTAACATTCGATAATCACTTAACACATAAGTCACAACCGAAAAATATGATATCAACAAACATTCACATACTGAGGTGAATCTCTAGAAATGACATGCCAATCCAGGTAACTAATCTAGGTTTCTCATAAGAAGAACGTCGGCCAAACGATTTTCTATTTCGAACCCCAGAATAGTTAACTGAATGCCCAAAGCCAAGTATATCACTCCCAAGATTCAACCTCTATGCACACATAAACACATAGCACACACAAGACAATTCAGTCGCATACCAATGCAAGCAGACAATTTATGCATTGTAGTGGTGCCTATAATCATCAAACAAATTCTACATAAAGATCACTATCACCCACAGCTCATAGGTATTCGAACCTAGAACTCTGATACTATTATGTCACGCCCCCGACTCAGAGGAGTGAGATCCTCACTTAAAAACTCATCTTTACAGAATAACCGAGGAGACTCCTTTTTATAAAACCCAATTTATGGCTAGAATCTCCTACAAAGAAAAGAAACTCCTTTTCAAAACTTCAAAAATATTATGAGTAAAATTCTTAAAAATTTCGGCAGAGTTCCATCTATTTTTTGGAATATCCCAAATTTCTTGTAAACCTGTTAAACTCAAATCACACTATATACTCAGGCTCAGTCTAGAATCCAACTCCCAATCACAATTCAAAAAAAAACTATCTCATAACTAACATCCATCAACCCATTTCAACAACTCACAATCTAAATGAAATCCATTCTAGTCCTTTAATGAACGTCAATTACTAGAATCAAATACTCAAAATACATCATTCATCTATAATAGTTCAGTGTTCAATTACAAACTAGACTTCATTATACTTGTACAAAACACAAGGTCCCATATAATGATCAAGGTTTTTCTTTGCCTTCTCATGCTTGTCACTACTTGTAAAAAAATGTGAACCAACAAATGTGAGTCGGAGCCCGTAGGATAAAGACTAAAGAAAGTGCAATGCATGACTTGTGTTGCGTAGATAAGCAGGATGTTATGCAACAATAGTCAGTTATTTTCTTCTTACTTCATTGTTTCTTGAATTATTTAATTCATTGTCTTAATTTGTCTTGTATTCATTCTCATCTATTATTATCATTTAACTTGCTATTCTTCTTAGTTGATCACTAAACCCTTATATCTCTCACTTCTTTTTCCTTCCCTCCCTTTTCTTTCTTTCTTCATTTCTTATTTTCGTTTCTATTCTCTCTATTTAATTAATTACCAACCACTAATGCACTCCTTATTCATCATATACCGCTAATGTTCATTTCCATTCATCAGTTCTTTATTCACTCTATCATTTCATTCCCATTCAAGTTCTTTCCCATTTTATTATCCTTACATATTCTTTCTCTTAGTTCGTCTTCTATTATTTCGTATTTTTTTATTATCAATGAACCACATCTATTATTATCAATTAACCCTATTCTTTTTCGTATTCAAACATTAAACTTTCAATACTTCCCTTTTTCTTTTCCTCACATTAATTACACATTCTCTCTATCATTCTTAAATTTTTGTTTTTTACTTTTATTTTCTCTGTAATAATTATTCAACAATTAATCCAACTCTTATTCATATTAAAGCCATTACTTTTTTTCAAATTCTTTAATTCTTATCCCACATTTCACTTTCAATTTAATAAACCAAAAACTAAACCGATGTAGGGTGCAGCTTATAGAAACCCCTCCTTATTTTTCCAATAGACTGCGCGAAGCCATTGCGTAATAGATAGCTCTATAACTCACCACTACAATCACAATCTTCAGATATCCTCCTCGTCGGGTATAGCTTATAGAAACCCCTCCCTATTCTCCCAATAGGCTACGCGAAACCATTGGGTAATAGATAACTCTATAACTCACCACGAGTATCATCAGATATCTGCGTTGGGTGCAGCTTATAGAAATCCCTTCCTATTTTTTTAATAGGCTACGCGAAATCATTGGGTAATAGATAGCTCTATAACTTACCACGACAATACCCGTTTTACAAACCTCAGTCGAGGGAACACGGTACCCAAATCCATTTTACAAGGGCTAACCCAAGGGAACACGGTACCCAGCTTGTGCAAGTTTTCGGTCTTTCACCACGAAGCTAGTCAAGCCCAACTTAATCATATCCGCATAAACCATCCTCGGCTCAATATTTAATTAATCATATCGATATTTTAAAAAAAATCGAGAGTCTGTCTCCCCAATAAGTTTTCACAACATACAAGTTCAATTCTTATTCTTCCTTTGCTTCACTGTTTTCACAAATCTTTCCTTTAACATCTTTATTTATAGATATATCCATTAGCTCATTGATTTCACATTTACCTTCTCTTGTTGTATCTTTCAAAATGTGCAAGTTCATTTTACCATGTTATAGATTGTCTAATAATAAGACATATACTGTCAAATAAACCATTAAATTAGTTCATAGATCAAAACCAACTATTCTTTTAAATTCAACAACTTTCAAGTGTCCGATTTAATCTCATTATATAAACATACAATCGCGTTCAAGCTAGAACTTCTCTCTTAACAATTCATATTTCATAAAATTCATAATTCGTACAATTTCACAAATAATTATATTATCAACGTCCATATTCCTCATTTCATGGTTCAGTTTTAGAATTCTAAGTAAATCTAACAATTAAACTTTATCAACTTAAGCTCCATATCCGGTTACCGCTTATAATGTATCCCATTAAGCTAATTACAAACACATAATACTCATCATTCATCCATACTGCCTCTCATTTCTAGTGTCCGAGCTAAGAATTAAAATTTTCAATCTGACGTTATTTCATTCTAGATTAAATCTTTAATTCATGTATTATACCATCCCAACTAAAGCTTTTCATTAAAGCGAGTTCACCTTTCTATAACCGATTTTGTAGTCAAGGCTTTAAAATAAATCCATTAGTTAAATCCCAAATTTCTTCGAATCCCAAGATGCATATACTCCACAAATTATATATTCAAGAAGAAGATTTTAATTTCTTGATTTGTTCGTTGATTATAAAACCAACTTACTCACCTATGTCACTACCACCCATGAATACATTCTTGAGTTATACAACACCTCCCTAAGTTTGGTTAACTCGAATTCCTTACTTAGCCAATCTCCCATATCTAATAAATTAATCTACTTTCATGAGATTTTTACTTTATCACAACACTACCAAGATTCAAAGTATATATTTTTCTCCACACCTATGAGTGAACTAGGTTATACATTCATGGGTCACCCCATTAACTCATAATTTAAACTATATTTCAACTCCAAATCATTATTGTCTAAGGTTCAACAAATCAAATAACGCTTTCCAACACAATGTTGAGACCGTTCAAACCCTTTATGGACCTTTAATTTAGATTTAAGTTTTTTTTTTGGCTGTCTCATCCACAAACAATCATGTTACATTATTTAAGTTCTTCAAGGACATCTCAAATTTCATCCTAACAATCAATTTGTATGAATCTAAACTCAATAAATCCCAAAATTTTTGTCAAACTTCATCTTAACTTCTTAAACCCCGTGATTATAAAAATATCAACTAATTTCAACCCAAATCATCACAAAACACTACAATTAGTCTTAATCCTACCACGTGGAGTCTCAGCATGATGAGTCTTCATCCGACTTCCAAACCCTAGCTTTCTCGACCTTTCATGATTTTTGGCTCCTTAGTGGTTTAGCATGGCACCTCTGTTATGTGGTGATCAAACCCAAATCGACGGTTACTAATCCCCCAAATTTTTTGGGTAAAAACTAGATCTCCGAGCTCAAATTAACCATGGCAGAAGCAAAAAAAAAAAAAAAAAGAGAAGATGTAAGAGAAAGCTAGCGGCGGCAGTGGGGAGTTAGAACCCCTTTCTGCGTTGTCTTCTCTTGCCTCATCCCCAAGCCTTTAAGAGTATACCAATGGAAGAAAACAAATCAAAAGAGGAGGAGGAAGAAACAGGCGACATCGTGGAGAGGGGGGGGGGCACACGCTACCTGAGACTGTTTAGGTGGGTTTTTATTTTATTTTCCTTATCTTTCTCAAATATTTTAGAATACTTCACCAAATCTGTGAATCCCAAGGAACAAAGGGAAGAAATCAGGAGAAGAAGCGAAGAAGAAGACCGGCGGCAATCGGGTCTCCACAGCGGAGGAGATGAAGCCGAAATAGGTGTGAGAGAGACGGACCGAGTGGGAAAAAGTAAGAGTGACCAGTGTTGGGTGGTGGTCGACGGCGCCAAGGGGTGGTGGTCGGTGGTGTGGAGGATAAAGAGGTGAGGCGATGATGGTCGATTGGGGGGTGGGACACGGGCAGATCATGCTTCCCTTTTATGGCTGTTTACCGAAGCTTGCTGAAGCTTCTACTGGTTTTCTCTCCAGAAACATCTTGGCTTCGGCTGAGATGTACTTTCCCCTTCTTCTTTTTTCTTTTTTTTTCTTAGTTTCTAAATTTTCTCAAAGCCTCTAGAATGTTCTCCAATAATATAATAGACTATTATAATTATATTAGTAATTCCACCCCATTTTAATTTAAAATCAACTTTAATTAAGTAAGCCCCAATTTTTCTGACATCACAAGATTTATCGTTGTATTATATTCCTGGGCCTATCCGCATACCAAAGCGGTATTTATCATTAGAAACGATTTTCACTAATTTAATTTATTAAAATAATTAGCTAAAAATTTAAAATGTATCGGGTCTCTACAGCTAGTACACTTTGTGTGTATTGAATAGGACCACATTGGGGTAATTAATTTTATACCGACTATATAAATTAATTCACACCTCAAGGTCACTATGAGTACTTATACTTTTAATTCTGAAATAATTATTATTTGCGTATATTTAATATTCATTGTTTTGATTCATTAGAAGGCGCGATCTTTTATGAGTCTATAGTTCCGGTAAGTTAGATAGCAATATTAATTATATGGTAAATATTAATTATTGACATAATTCAAATCCCGATTGTTTAGAATTGACGATACCCCCTTAAGAAAATTTATAAGTTTTGATCGGGTCAAACCCTGTAGGAGGATTTAATTATCTGACGGTCAAATAAGTTAAGCAGAATAGCTTAAGGAATTTTAAAGATGTCGATTAAATTAAATTGTCAGTAATTAAATTTAATTGATGGGTATCGAAAATCTTAACGTGGGGAGATAAGTTAAGTATTTAATAATAGGAGCTCAATACAAATTGGTCTTGAGATTATAACTAAGAGTACAGTCACAGTTTTTTAGTAGCATGAACTGTAATTTAGTATTTTATGAAAATGGCAAAAATTGCTACAAGATTTTCATAATTATAGAAACTGCTAAAATGTTTGCATATTTGCGAAAACCTGTGGATAGGTATCTAGGTTACACAAGAAGTTTAAGTCATAATTATTTCACAGGCCCCTGCTGTATCTTTGTAAATATACGAGTAGGCTAAACCAAATTCATAAGTTGTCTTTCAAGACTAAGGTTATCCAGGTTCTGTCGGTTTCAGTTCTCGAAGGACCGTAGCCCACACTACATTTGGAAATCACATCAGGATTACAGTAGAAGGTCTGACCAGAGTTTCAACTCAGGAAATCAAAATTCGTAGTTGAAAAATTGACCAAAAGGTATTCATCTGAATTAACTGTGGTACCATGGATTTTATTTTTGATCGTTCAATATCAAAAAGTTTTTATTTGGAACCTATTTCGACGATTAACTGTCTAATTTTTATTTTTTTAAAAATCGTTTACAAATCAATGATCTTGGCAGTTTGCCTCTAACAGGCACATCCAAGACATGGAATTCAACTGATGTTTCTAGTGGCCCAACTGATACTACAAAGGACACTAAACCGAGTACATCCCGCCTCGTGTTGTTGTATGCCCCAACTCATTGGTTACTTGACGTGAAATGTTCTGGTTTCATCCTTAGACATATAGTGGTCTTGAGTGGAAAAATATTTAAAGCTGACCCATTGTCGATGAGGGTAACCGAGATCCATTTTTTTCAAGCATTTTACAGTTATATGCAACGACTTATTGTGGTTCTTCCCGTCCAAGGGTAAATCTTTGTCAGAAAAGGAAATTACCTTTGGTGCTACAGCCGATAAAATCAACCCGATCAATTGTTTCGAGGTTGGGACTATCGAGGCATTTTCTTTATTCAAAACTTTCGATACTGCCTATCGGTGCTTGTGTGAGGCCATCAACAACCCCCAAATACTGATGTTTTCTTGAGTTTTCTTAAGTTGTTTTAGCACAGCATTGTCTTCTTTATCTTGTTCCTTCTCTTTTTCTTTCCTACTGGTCTATCTTTTTTCTAGCTGGGCCGGCTTGATGTGCCGCCCACTCCGGGTTAAATGTTGGACTCCTTCATCGGGATCCCATAACCTTGACATGTTGGTCTGCCTAACCTCTGCAACATTGGGAGAACTCTCGAACTCCCACAGGTCATCTAAACTGTTGCTTTCTGGTTTTTCCTTTCTTTCTTCTTCATCTTTGATCACCTGTGTTATCAATTTCATCCAACTCCCATATATCTTCTTCCTCAATATTCCTAATCTCTTATTCTCGAGCAACCTAGAAACCTGTCCACTCTTCTCCATCTGACTTCATTACTGTCCTGACCAACTAGTATGATTGCATTTCATCAACAAACTTCTCTAAAAAGTTGGGGAAGATTGATTCTATCTAGAATGTGTTCAAAATCATGTGGCCTTACTGGGTAGTCCAAAGGCCAATCATTATCATCGTTATGTTCTTCTTAGTCCTCCACTTAGATTATCATCCCATGACCTTCCTAGGTTGCATAATTCCATTCCTCCATCAGATCCCAACCATTCCCAGCCATGATTAAGGAACAAGACTATTCTTTCTCAACTGAAATACATGGGTGCGGGAGATGTGCTGAACATATGTAGTGGCTGGGATCATCCAATTGCCCTAGCTGGATAAAATTTACCCCTCCTTGCTTAGCATGGTTTGGCAATGGATTGGTAGTAACATTGGGTTTTTGAGCAGCTGTGAGTGGAGGAATGACCTTGTTGTCTATAAGATCCTGGATCTCATAACGTAGCCTCATGCATTTATTAGTCAAGTGCCCATAACCTTGGTGAAATGCACAGTATTGGGAAGCATTGTATCTTGGTGGTAGGGGATTGGGTACAGGCATGGGGTCCAAAAGCTTGATCAGCCTCTTCTCGATAAGTCGATTCAGGGCTGTGAACAATGGTATGTTGAGGGAAGTAAAAACTCTCATCGGCTTCTGTTGAGACTGCTGGTTATTACTTGATTGCTGAGTGGAGGATGAGGGATTTAATTTTCCAAAATGAGGGTTTAGTAAATTAACTTCATTTGAACGGGAGATGAAGTTGGCAGTAGGGGTGGATTGATTCTGGTTGTTTGTAGGGTATGCTCATCTCGATTTTTGACTTGTCTCTACTTTCTCAATATCACCAGCTTGAATCGCATCTTCTATCTAAACTCCTGCATCAAACAACTACTCGAAAGTGGATAGTAGTTGTGTTATTAAATAGCGCTTCAATGGAGACTATAGGTTTTTGACTACTATTATCACTTGTTCCTTCTTAGTTGGTAGATTTTTCATTTTGGCCGCATTTTTCCTCCACCTGGTTAGAATGTCCACAAACAATTCTTGGTCCTCCTGCCAAGTGATTTTGAGTTCCTGGGTAGTGATGTTCAACTTGACATTATAACTGTACTGACTGACGAAAGTGGTAGTAATGTCTTCTCATGCCCTGGCTTTGCAATATCCAGGGAGAGAAACTATTTTTTCCCTACCCCAGAGATTGACCGGTGGAACAATTGGGCCTTTAGCTGATCATCAATTCCCATGGGGGAGAGATGACCAACGTTCATCCTCAGATGAATCCAGAAATCTCCAGTATCGTCGAATTTCTCCATATCTGGCATCTTAAATTTTTCTAGCAATTTGGCATCTGGGAATAAGCATAAACCACCTACATTTAGCATGTATTCTTCAACCCCTTTGCCTTTCTCAGTACTTTTTTCATCTGATCAATCTTTTTTGCCAATGCAGATTCTCTAGACTGAGCAGTGTTTTCTTCCTCTATCACAACCTGACGTGTAACCCACGGTGGAACAATAACTGGTAGCACTTCCTGTCCTTGGTTATCTACCCAAAAGTCTTCTCCATTCTCCTTTATATCATCTTGCGGCTCATTTTCCCCTGGTAAGCGAGCTTGGATTGCCCGAATTTGAGCCTGACACTAGTTCTGAGCCTGCGTCTATTGTTCAACTACCCTCTATATTTCAGTGATTGCCCTCGTCAGAGCAATCAAATTCACCTCATTTTCTACCATTTCAAAAGATTCAGCTGCTCGTTCGGATATCCTATAGAGTCTGCCTATTTTTTATCGAACCCAAAAACGCACTGGATGCGAACCTTTTGACATAATGATCTAGACCTGAAAAAAAAACCTGAATTCCAAAAGTAGAATCACCAGTATCAGATACTTCTTGAAAAGGATCTTGATAACAAATAACCAATACTCCAAATACTAAAGATAGCTAACCATGAGCAGATATAACCACCGAAACAAAAATATGCCCCTGTTAGGCTCATACTGTTAGTATAACGACTGAAAATCCCAACACCCAAGAACCATCACGAAAATCGAGTGAGGGAGCAACACAACTCCAAAAGGTGGTTTACTTTAAGGTTCTAAACAAGAAGCACTCCGGTAGGCAAAATAGGTCTAACTCAGACAGGTCTTTAAGACAAGATCCTGGACAAGGTTTCGAAGAAAGCAAGCCTAAACAAAACTAGGGGTATAAAACCAATAGCTTGAGAAGAACCAAGTAGAGAGAGGGGAAGGCTATCCTAAAGGCTTCAAGCCAAAACACAAACACAACCCCAAGAAGAAGACCAACGAGACGAAAACCAAACAAGGTGAAGATCAAAACCCGAGTAGGAACCTAAAGAAGAAGGGAAACAGAAAACTCGGTCCAAACCCAAAAAAAGGGAACTAGCTTAAGCCAATCAAACACACAAAAAGAACAAACCTAATAAACGCAAACAAAACATACAATTATCGAAACAAATAATCCTATTGGTTCAACAGCACCTAATGGAAGGCTCTAAGCTATTATATGCAGAAATGGCCAATTTTGGTCAATGGTTAGGGTACCCTTCTGAATAGAGTCGAGTATATATCTCCCATGCCTGTTGTAGTTTAGGACATGGTCAAGCGGTACACAAGAACTCTTTTACCACACCTATGAAAGTGTGCAGCTAGTAAGGCTTACCCATCTTCCCAACATAGCTCAGAGACAGTATACTGATCAGGATATCGGGTCGACCAGACAAGGGCTGAGAACAATGCAAATGCATGCGAGAATGCAAATGAGAAATTTTTTTTTAACAACCGATGTTGTTTTCAAGTCTAGCCCGCTTATTTATTTTGAAAAACAAGTCCCCAGCAGTGTCGCCAAAAAATACTGTGGCGCTAGGATTTAGCGGTTTTGAGTTAAAAAATAAGGAAATTTAAAAAATGTTCAGAAAACTACTTTAACACTTTGAAAATCAAATTTTGAAAACCCTTTTTGTGAAAAATGGAGTCGCCACTTGATTTTTGAGAAAAATCAAGAAAAATAAAAAGAGCCATTGATTTTTTAAATGGTAACCAAAGAAAACAAGGGTCCAGGGGCTAAGGTACGTACTGGGAAAGGTGTTAGACACCCCATTTGCTTAACTATGAGGTTGACTTCTACTAATCATTATTGGTTCTTAATTAGATTTCTTAAATGCATGCAAATACAAAAGATGGGGACAAAGAGAGAACA
>JAULJZ010194532.1:0-20486 GCA_032270985.1 Heliamphora pulchella | reverse complement strand
GCCCTAACTCAAATTATGTCTTGAGTTTCCAATTATCAAATGCATTGAATTCTCCCCACGTTTAAGATATGGATTCCTGATAAATAAATTAAGTTACTGACCACCCGATTTAATTATCCTCTATTCCTCGCAACCGCACCGCTTATCCTTTTGATATACCGGATCCGAAGACCCACTGTACAAGTTTAGCATAATCAAACCTATAAGCAAAGCACACGAGGGGGAACTCAACCTAAATCGGACGTGATTTCCGTCAGCTGATTATCAATCATCGGACAAACAATCCCAGTACCCAACTCATCGGTATTGTTGATCTCGTGGAGGAAATCTCAACATTGACGACTCAAAGTACTGTACATTATCTGAACACATTTAATCAACAACTTCGGGATTAAGATTTCGTGCAATACATGATAATACGAGATGTGGATGAATTCATATAGTCAGTATAGAATCTATCATCCCGTTGATCCCGCTCAATACACTCCAAGTGTACTAACACATCGAGCTTGAACATCAAATTCTCAAAACCTGAATTCGATCCGTTCGACCTAGCCAAGACCAGCTACTATAACGCTGTATTACAGTCATACCAATAGAATGTTTGGGTCCATTGCGATTGTGAGCCTACCAGTAAAATCTGTCAGAACCTTTGACCCGATCTTCTGTGCAGCATGTACCGAGTCAAATACTAGACAGAATATACGAACTATGTATTCATACATTACAAATATAAATATGAAATCATAAATGTAAAACCATCTCAAATGTTTCTTATTAATATGCCAGGGATCCAGAATAAAATACATAAAAACATGACTTTGCAGTACACATTCCCAACAATCCTACCCTGGATTAGACTAATATCTGCTAACCATGTTAACGGCAAAGTAGATGTTGGGTCTTGTAGAAAGCATAGCATACATGAGACTTCATACTGTCGAATCATAAGGAACCACCTTCATCTTCTCTTTCTCATCAAGTGTCTTAGGATACTGTTCGTTAGATAGAGTGATTCCAGGCCTGAAAGAAAAAAATCCTTTCTTAGATTCTACATGCTAAAATGAATAAGGATATCATCGATATACTTTGCTTGTGATAAGCCCAACATCCTTTGTTTCTAATCTTACATAAGCTTGATGCCAAGAATGTGATTGGCCTCTCCCAAGTTCTTCATATCAAACTGCCCAAATAATCATACTTTATCCATAGATAACTGCCCCACATAGTTTTCGATGAGCAAGATATCGTCTACATAAAGTACTAGGAATATCACCACGCTTCCGTCACGTTTCTTGTACTACACATAGGACTCATCCGGACTCTGATCATAACCATAAGACTAAATGGCTTGATCAAACTGAGTGTTCCAAGACCATGATGCATGCTTAAGTCCATAAATGGATCTGATAAGCTTACACCACATGTGTTCCTGGCCCTTTGCAATGAATCCATTTGGTTGTATCAAATAGATACATTCATTAAGACTTTCGTTTAAGGAAAGCTGTCTTGACATCCATTTGACATATTTCATAGTCGAAATGGGTAGCAATGAATAAGAGAATTTGGATATACTTAAGCATGACTACCGGCGAAAAGATTTTCTCATATTCGATGCCTTCTTTCTGAGTGAACCTTTAGCAACAAGCTTAACTTTGAAGGTTTCAACCTTCCCGTCTACTCCACTCTTCCTCTTGTAGATCCACTTACATCCAATGAATTTTATCCATTCGGGTGGTTCTACAAGTTCTCAGACCTGATTGGAATACATAGATTCTATCTCTGAATTCATTGTCCTTTGCCAAAGATTTACATCTTTGTCTTTAAGTGCTTCATTATAGTTACAGGGTTTAGTATCCAATTCTGTCGGGATCCTGTTAAAAGACTCTCTTAAGAACATATACCGATCAAGTTGATGAATAACCCTCTTAATACGACGAGGCACTACCTGTGTCTGTGTACTAGTAGTAACAACTGTGTAGAATCTGAACTCTGTGCATCAGCACCATGTTCTTAATTTGCACATGTCCCGATAATCCTCATACTACGATGAGGTAATGGAATATCAGTGACTTGTTCTTCCGTTCTACTAGTATTTTCTCTCAGTTCTTTTAGAATAATTTTGCTATTGGGCCTATGATCCATAATATAATCCTCTTCCAAGAATTGGGTATTGGTGCTAACAATGACCTTCTGATCCTTAGAATTATAAAATAGACCACCCTTCATTTCCTTGGGATATCTCACAAAGAAACAGACTTTTGTCCTATGTTCCAACTTACCTGTGTTCTCTTTCAGCACATATGCTGGACACCTCCAAATCTGAATGTGTTTCAAACTAGCCTTATGCTCAGTCCACAATTCTGTGGGAGTAGAAGGTACTGACTTAGAAGGTACCAAGTTCAGAATATAAGCTATGTCTCTATAGCAAGTTCCCAAAACGAATCGAGTAAAAAATAACTCATCATGGACCATACCATCTCCATAATAGTCCTATTCTTTCTATCTGCTACACCATTCTGCAGCAGAGTGCCAGGTGCAGTCAACTGGGATGTAATCCCCTCTAATGACAAGTAGTCATTAAACTCTACAAGGTGGTATTCCCTACCACGGTCGGATCATAGTGATTTGATACTTTTACCTAAACACTTTTTTGCCTCCGCCTTGAATTCTTTGAATTTCTCAAAACATTCAGAATTACGGTGTATCAAGTAAATATATATTCATACCTTGAGTAGTCATCAATCAAACTGACAAAGTACTCAAAGCCATTTATTGCCTGAATTGTCATAGGACGACACAAATCAGAATGAACCAACTCCAACGGTTCTTTAGCTTTATAGTCTTTGCTGAAAAAGGGTCTCTTGGTCATTTTACCTTCTAAGCAAGATTCACAGATTAAAAGTGCCTCCACTTCTATTGAACTCAAAGGTTCATCTGCTACCAGTCTGTTTATCATTTTTAGATTAATATGACTTAAGTATAAGTGCCAAAGAAACGTTTGGTTGATTAAAAAAGAAAACTTTCTCTTATATGGCAAATTAAATATGTTATTCAATTCAGTTAGCTGCAGTGTAGAAGAGATAGAAGTTGTAACATAAAGATCATCCACTAATGTACCAGAACAGATAACCCATTTATTATCCTTAATAACCACAAAGTTATTAAAATAAACTAGATATCCGTCTTTAGCCAATCCAGAAACAAAAACTAAGTATCTTCTAATTGAAGATACATAAAGACCATCTCTCAATATTAAAACCCGATCTCTACCAAAACTGATACTGACATCTCCTACTGCAACTGTTGTTACCTTTGTATTGTTGCCCATATACAGGTACATTTTCCCATCACTGAGTTGTCGAGTTTTTTGGAACCCCTGCAATGAATTGTAGACATGATTAGTGGCTCCTGTATCTACACACCAGGTACTTGTAACTAACATCGCTAAATATATTTTCACAACCAGTGAACAAAAATTACCTTATTTGTTCTGCATTATGAGAAATACTGGACATAGTTTTTTCCAGTGCCGTGTCTGATAGCAGTGAAAACATCTGTCTTTTGGCTTTTTCACACCAGTCTGTGGCCCACTAACTACCTTGGAAATCGTGTATCCCTGTTTCTGAACCTTTTTCTTCGTCATGCCTTTCATCCCCGAGGAAGAACTTTTTTCAGAAACAAACACATTTCCTGGTATTGAAGGAATACCATTGGTGGTTAAAGCTATATCCAAGTTACTTTTTTAGTCAACAAAATTCAGTCCTGTAAGTTTGTTTTCTTTAAGTATTAAAGCTAATGGGTTGAAATCCATTTTAGTCCTGAGAATCATATAATTAAAAAACTGTTAATTATGATGAGCAAAATTTTAAATTTATTTTAATTTGGTTTCTTCTACCATTTTAAAATTAATTCACCAGTAGCCTGGTAACCTGAGAGTAACATGCCTCGATAGGACGACATCTACTATCCTTCATAAGACCAGGCAGGTCAATTTCTTTTAATTTTACTATTTAGGCAACTGACCATGCCAAGTAAAATTAAATAACTAACATAGTTTCGGTCCAGTATATAATAGCAGTGACTCAGATGGAGAAGATTCTATTATATACAGCTAAGTATTAACCATCACATAATTCCAAATCAATTACTTCAAAATGAACCCTTTAGATGGAGAAGTGATCCACACTAACAATTATCTAAAATTATCCCTAAAGAAGGTTTGTACATGCGATACCACAATTAATCTATCCATTGGGAAGGAAGGCCTTACGGTCGACACGCAGGGTTCAATTGCATCGCCTATAAACTGGTGATGGAGACTGCATGATTTATCTGTGAATAAATTCCCTCTTCCAACTTAGATTTTTAAAATATTTTTAAGGGTCATAAAAATTTATTTAATTAAAATAAATTTATTAATTTTGAAAAACACATAATCTGAAAAAATCAAATATCTTCTTATGTACACGAAAGAATCAAGCATCTTCCTATGTACACGATTTCATAGATTCTGTTTTATCAAACCATCTTTTCGTGTTTAAATGCGTAACAAATAAAATTTAATGTGTACACAATTTTTTCTTTAGCTTTTTAGCTAAGGTAGTGATTAAAAGTATTTATTTATTTTATTTTTTGTCTCACATTTTTTAAAAATTAATAATTTATTTCGATTAAATATTTTTTCATTTAATTAATTCAAAATCCGAAATTAATTCTCACATTTTTTCAAGATATTCAATTTTATAAAAAATCATCTTAAATGTGATATTTTATAAAAAATAAAATATCAAAAACTTTTTCATTTAATTAAAATTAATTAATTAAAAAACATAATTTTATTTCTACATTACAAAACATTTTAATTAAAATCGAATTTTTAAATAAATTAAATTAACAGGATAAATAAAACAGATGTGCAATCATCCACGCAGTTCATATATATATAAACATGATAAACATATATCCCAATTTTATGATCCAAGTGAAATGCTGAAGTATTTTAGTCTTCCGAAGAGGATAAGCTGTAATAATCCTCTGTTATCTCTGATTCCTGTGTCCTGATTGTATCAGACTTCCCTAATATTATCTGATATATTAATATATATCAAATCAGTCCTATATCTATCAAAAAAATTAACACAACGCAGCCCCAGGAGAGAGAAAATAGCTGGCCACCACCAGCTACCACCGGTGCCGCCTTGCTGTAGCGTTCACGCGGCTCCTGCCACTTCATCCGAGCTCCATTTTTTACGAGCTTTATATCGTTGAAAAACTCTCAAAAGATGAAATTTTTTTATGAAAAAATTGCCTGAAAAATGGACAAAAAAACTGCCCGAACCACAAAAAATGTTGCTGGTTGCAATAGCACTGCGCCGCCAACTTCCCGTGACTTTTTCGACCCCTTGCCAAACTCCATTTTTATGTACTTTATATTGAAAGAAAACTCTCAAAATGTATATATTTTTATGATAAAAACTGCTTAAAAATAGCCCAAAAAACTACCCAAAATTGCTGCCGCCGCACCCCAGCGCTGCCGCCTAGAACCCCCAACTTCTTGAGGCCATTCAGGCCTCATCCAAACTCTATTTTTTACGTTCTTTATATTGTTGGAAAGCTCTCAAAAATTAGAATCTTTTTGTCAAAAACTACTTGGAAGCTGATGTCGCTGGCCACCAACACTATCACCTCTAACCGCCGCCAGTTTAGGCCTTTTCTAGTGCTTCTTTAATGCTGGTTTTGTGAGACCCTAACTCAATTTTTTTTTTTTGGCATTTTTCAACGTGTGTTTATCTTTTTTGTTTCAGCATGTCTTATATGCAATTTTATGCATGTTCGGATTTAGAGATGCATGCGAGGTTGGCTCTCGAGGCCGTTGGGCGATACGGTGCGAATTTCAAAAAAATAATATTTTCATGGCTTTTAAATATCTCGCGTTAGATATTTTCAAAACTTCTCAACTAAATTTATTTTCTCTCTGTCTTCTCTCTAACTTCTCGACGACCTGGGGCTCAGTTTTCGACGATCCAATAGCAGGTCCTTAGTCTCCTCGTGGTGGGATACACATCCATCCGAATGAGATTTCATTCTGACAAAGATTGATTTTGCACGTGGATCAAGACGTCATTTTTTTTACTCAACAAGGTAGGGTCCTAGACTCTCATATCATATAAGGGTGCTACGTATAATCATGTGTGTTTTTACCGTCTTAAAATGTATGAAATCGTTTTCTATTCAATAAATTGGGTTTTGGCTTAAAAAACATTTTTGGTCGATTTTGGTTGGATGAAATCGGGTTTCGAGGGTTTCTTTTGAGGTTTCGTGGTAGTATTGGGCTATGATATGTCTGAGTGTGTTGAAAAGGGAGCTTGGAGGCTTCGATTTGGGGTTAAGATGGTTGAACCCGTAGCTCGAAAATAGTTTTCGCCTAGGGTCAGTCGACTGAACTGGGTAGTTCATTTGACTGGATCTTTGTTTGGGTGATTCAGTTGACTTGACTGGGAAGTCAATCGACTGACCAGTGTTTTGGGAGAATTTTACAAAATTCCAGTAGCCTTCGACTGGGGTCCATTCGACTGGGGTCCTATTGGGAGCATTTTGGTTGTTTTGGTGGCTGCGCTGGTTTTTTGATCGGTTGGGTTGTGAGGTTCTTTTGACTGGCTCTCCTCCAGTGGTCTTTCAATCGATTGAATTATGGGAATCTTTCGATTGGACTCAGGAAGAGGGGTATTAGTCATTTTCGTCTAGGTTGGTCGTGGTGAGCCGTGGTTGTTCGTTTTGTTGTTGTCCTTGGGATGACATGGGTTAGATGCAATGTGAGGTGCATGGTTAGATGCGGGTTGTCGGTGCACGGTTGTGTGTGTGGTAGTTAGTATGGGAGGTTTGGCTTGGCCTTCGGTTATGTGTCAGCTTTGTGGTACTTGTTCTTGTGACAGTTTACGTGGTACGTGATTTCATGCTTTTAAAACTTTAATGTTGTTCATGTATGTTGTAGGATGGAGATGTGATCTTGTGTGGCCTTATGTTGTCGTGGTTGAGTCGGTTTAAAACTATGATTTTATGTGTGAATGTGTTACACTGGTTAAAACACTGCTTTTAAAATTGCATGATTGGAGCGAATATTGGTCCCTCGGTGAAAGTCCGTAAAGATGCATATGCTGGAGCGGATATTGGTCCCTCGGTGAAATTCTGTAAAGAATTGCATAGTCGGGGAAGATATTGGTTCCTCGGTGAAAGTCCGTAAAGATGTATTAGTTGGGGCAGATAGTGGTCCTACGGTGAAAGTCTGTGAAGATGTATGATAAGGGCACTTATGGTCCTACGATTTTATCTTGTGAAGTTATATGCTAACTCAGCATGTGTTGCGTTATGTGAATGACATGTGTTGCATGTGGGACTCATGGGCGTCATGGCTCGTAGGAGTCTTATCTTTGCAAACTATTTTTGAGTCTCGCGCGAGCAATAATATAAAATTATTTTCCAAGTGTTTTTCCTCCTGAGACTCGTATGAGTTCAGATATAAAATCGTTTTCAAAATCATTTTCAAGGCTCGTGTGAATTGAAAATCGCATATTTTTTTCCTAGTATGTTTAGCTTTCATTTCATGCTTATCTTGTATCTGCTGAGCTTTGGCTTATGGTGTGGGAATTAAGATATTTTTTAGGTACTGGTCACATAAGTTGATTCGAAGGAGCTGGTTGGGGACAAAAAACATGTAGTCTTTCTTTTTTCTCTTTTTGGATCAGCTATGCTTATAACATGATTCTCGGCGTTGGAGCCATGTATTGTATACCTTCTTGGAAGTTATATTTAATGCATGTATGTTTTACTTTGCGAGTAAACATCAAGTTAGGTGTTTATATGGTTATTTATGGGTGTTTTACGTGATCCAGAGTTTGGAGCGTGATAGAATGATATCAGAGCTCTGAGTTCGAATACCTAAGAGCCATGGAAAGAGGGTGCATGACTGTGTGAGATTGATTGTGTGTGCTTGACTGCATGTGTTTTGCTGTATTAATAACATGAACGTGTTAACATGTTGAGTATGTGTGAATGTTGTGTATATGTGAGCATGGGGGTTGAACCTTAGGATTAATTAGTCTTGCCTTTGGGCCTTTGAACTAACAAACTTAGGAGCCAAGTTAGAAATGCGTTTAGACGATGTCATTTGTAGTAGGGAATCTGAGTAGGTTATCCAAATTGAAGCGTTACTCTTGTTGGTTCTCCTAGGTATATGGGGTTTGTTTAGCATGAACCTATGTGACTACATGTTAGCATGCTTATGTGGTTAGTGCTTATGTTCATGCGATGTGTTCCATCTTATGTTTAGTGTTTCTTTTATGTAGACGTGATGTCTGCGTGGAGAGGGTGAGGCCATGATTGAGGCTGTGGCCGTGGTTTTAGCTAAGGGAATGTGCTTATCCCTGATGTTGGGGAAGCAATAGCTCCCCATGGACCGATGGACGCTACTCAGTTGCTGCATGTACTGGTAGGTTTTATCCAGTAGCTGGTTGAGACCACTAGGGGAGAGAGAAAGAGCACAAGTTGAAGGCAACAGTGGCGATGCGAGAGTTCAAATGTATGGATCCTCTTACCTTTACTGGGGATCCTAATCCTATAGTGGCAAAACAGTGGTTGGAGCTGATGACTCGAATCATTAATATGCTGCAGATAGTGGAGGACGATCTGCGAGTTCCTTTTGCTACCTTTCAGTTGAGAGGGGATGCTCACGAGTGGTGAAAATATTCCCAAAACACTGTGGAGGGCCAGTGGGCCACTTTCACAGGGGTTTTTCTGGAGAAGTATTTTTCAGCTTCATTGAGAGACTTGTACAGGGAGGAGTTCTATGCTCTTACCCAGGGGGCAATAGGTATCATCCAGTACGAGGTCAGGTTTACCAGTCTATCCCAATTTACACCAGAGTTGATGGGCACAGATGAGCTACGATTGAGGATGTTTGAGTGGGGCTTGAGGTCGACGATCAGGGAGCGCATAGTAGGGATGGGGCTACGAGTTTTTACAGAGCTGATGGAGGCAGCAGCAAGGATTGAGAACACATTGATTAAGAGGCTACGAGTTTTTACAGAGCTGATGGAGGCAGCAGCGAGGATTGAGAACACATTGATTAAGATTCAGGTTTTCATGGAGGCCAGGACACTGCAGGGTGGGATAAAGGCACAGATAGGTGGGTGTTCCAACAAGAGGCAGAAGTCCTCTGGCCCTAGTTTTCATCCATCTAGATTACCACAGCAGTTCTCTGCACCAGCACCATCGGTGGCTTTGTTTAGGAGGCCATAGCATAGGGAGATTACATGTTATCAGTGTAGACAGCCAAGGCATCGTGTGTCAGATTACCTGTAGTTGAGGCAGTACTAGGATCCACAGTTGAGGCACTCCCAGGGTCCTGTACCGATTCAGTCACAGGGTAGGGGGCTGCCAATTTGTTATGGATGTGGCCAGATTGGGCATATTTGCAGAACTTGTCCCCAGAGAGAGAGTGCGTCGAGCACGATAGGCACACCAAAGCATTCATTTGTGCAGGATCCCACAGTTCAAACTTCCTGGGTTGCAGATGGGGGCACTTTAGTTCAGTCAGTACGATAGCCAACATTACCGGGCTATGGCCGACAGACCAGGATAACGCAGGATCGAGCGTATGTACTTTTAGCTCCCAGTTCCTTTAAGGTACCGGTCGAGCTTTATGATCTTCAGTGAGTAGAGGTACTTTCTGAGTATATAGATTTTGGGCCAGTGTTTTATATTTCTTTGTTTGGGGAGTAGGTGATGGACTCCATGGGTGGTGCGCTGTGTTGAGACAGCGGTTGGTGAGGATGTGAGGTTGGGGTGAGTTGTAGATCCCGTGTCTTTGAGATAGTTAGCCGTTGTTTAGGATGACATATCTTGTTTGACTATATCCTAGTAATGGTTCGGCTAACCGTATCCTATGCTAGTGTCGATGGTGATCAACGGGGTCTTTTTCTTTTGACCTTGTGCTTAATTTTGGGGACAAAATTTCTTTAAGGGGGTAGAGTTGTGAAATCCTTACCCATTTTTTTTGGCATTTTTCAACGTGTGTTTATCATTTTCATTTAAGCTTGTCTTATATGCATTTTTATGCATGTTCGGGTTTAGAGATGCATGCGTGATTGGTTTCCAGGGTTGTTGGGCGTTGCGGTGCAAATTTATAAAAAAAAAAGATATTTTTGTGGCCTATAAATATATCGCGTTAGATATTTTTAAAAAATATTTTCAAAACTTCTCAGCAAAGTTTTCCCTTTTTCTCTCTGCCTTTTCTCTAACTTCTTGAGGGCCTGAGGCTCAATTTTTGACAATCCAACAACAGATCCTTAGTATCGTCGTGGTGGGCTATGCATCCATTCGAACGGAATTTCACTTCGGTAAAGTTTGATTTTGCACGTGGACTAAGGCATCGAGTTTTTGACTTAACGAGGTAGGATCCGAGACTCACATGTCATATAAGGGTCCTACGTGTAATAATGTGTGTTTTTACCGTCTTGAAATGCATGAAATTGTTTTCTGTTCGATAAATTGGGCTTTGGCTTAAAAACTATTTTTGGTCAATTTTGGTTGGATGGAATCGGGTTTCGAGGGTTACTTTTGAGGTTTTGTGGTAGTCTTCGGCTAGGGTATGTCAGAGTGTGTTGAAAAGGGAGCTTGGAGGCTTCGATTTGGGGTTAAGATGGCTCAACCCGTAGCTCAAAAATGGTTTTTGCTTGGGGTCAATCAACTGAACCAGGTAGTTCAGTCGACTGGATCTTCGTTTGGGTGGTTCAATCGACTGGACTGGGAATTCATTAGACTAACTAGTGTTTTAGGAGAATTTTGTGAAATTCTAGTAGCCTTTTTGGGTCGACTAGGGTCCTATGTGGGGAGTTTTGGTTATTTTAGTGGCTGTGGTGGTTTTTCGGTCGGTTGGGTTGCGAGGTTCTTTTGACTGGCTCTCCTCCAGTGATCTTTCAATCGATTGAATTATAGAATTTTGTCGATTGGACTCATGAAGAGGGGTGTTAGTCGTTTTTCATCTAGGTTGGTCGTGGTGAGCCGTGGTGGTTCATTTTGTTATCATCCTCGGGATGACGTGGGTTAGATGGGATGTGAGGTGCATGCTTAGATGCGGGTTGTCGGTGCACAGTTGTGCGTGTGGTGGTTAGTATGGGAGGTTTGGCTTGGCCTTCGGTTATGTGTCAGCTTTGTGGCACGTGTTCTCGTGACAGGTTACGTGGTACGTGGTTTCATGCTTTTAGAACTTTAATATTGTTCATGCATGTTGTAGGATGGATATATGATCTTGTGTAGCCTTATGTGGTCGTGGTGCATTTAAAACTCTGATTTTATGTGTGCATGTGTTGTATTGGTTAAAACTCTGATTTTATGTGTGCATGTGTTGTATTGGTTAAAACTCTGATTTTATGTGTGTATGTGTTGTACTGATTAAAACTCTGGTTTTAAAATTGCATAATTGGGGCAGATATTGGTTCCTTGGTAAAAGCCAATAAATATGCATATGCTAAGGCAAATATTGGTCCCTCAGTGAAAGTTTGTAAAGAATTGCATAGTCGGGGCAGATAGTGGCCCCTCGGTGAAAGTCCATAAAGATGCATTCGTTGTGGCAGATAGTGGTCCTACGGTGAAAGTTTGTGAAGATGTATGATGAGGGCACTTGTGCTCCTACGGTTTTTACCCCATGAAGTTATATGTTAACTCTACATGTGTTGCATGTGGGGCTCGTGGGAGTCGTGGCTCGTAGGAGTCTATCTTCGCAAACTATTTTTGATGTTTGCGCGAGCAAGAATATAAAACTATTTTCCAAGTGTTTTTCCTTCTGAGACTCGTAAGAGTTCAAATATAAAACCGTTTTCAAAATCATTTCCAAGGCTTATGTGAATTGAAAACTACACATTATTTTCCTAACATGTTTAGCTTTTATTTCATGCTTGTCTTGTATCTGCTGAGTTTTGGCTCACAATTTGGATTTAAAATATTTTTTAGGTACCTACCACACAGGTTGATCGGGAGGAGCCGGTTGGGGGCAAAAAACCTGTAGTCTTCCTTTTTGTTGTTTTTGGATCATGTATGCTTATAACATGTTTCTCGGCGTTGGAGCCATGTATTGTATGCCTTTTTGCGGTTATATTTAATGCATGTATATTTTACTTTGTGAGTAAATATCGGGTTGGGTGTTTATATGGTTGTTTATAGGTGTTTCACGTGACCCAGAGTTTGGGGCGTGATAGGTTTTTTGTGAAAAAATAGTTTGAATATCCAGCCACACGATGCTTTGAAGAACGCCATGAAAATAGTGCCAAAATAGCCTCGAAACACCCTTTGAACCTTGCCGCCGAGCGCCACCACCGTCGGCTTGTTTGCCACCGCGATCCGTGGCCCGTAAAATCCTGAACCACTACTTGTGCTGCCTCCATTTTTCGTGTTCTTGGATACATTTAACATGTTCTTAAATAATCTAAACATATATTTAAAAACATAAAACTAGTTATTACATCAATCTTATGCCCCGAAGGCTCACATTCAATCTATCACGGTCAACTCTTGTGATTTAAGAAATAATCATCATTCACACAATTCAATTAAACATGAAAAATAAATGATAATCATAAAACTAGGATTAGAATGCCTACAATACAAAGTTAGCAACAGTTCTAGAATTACCCGGTCCCGATAATCGAAAATAAAAAACAAAACGGCTTTGATACCAATTGTTGGAGGCAAGACTGTTAAAATCATTATTTTTGCAAACAATTAATAGAAAAAAAATTAACCAGACAGGCAAACGCCAAAATGGGCTCCAAATAAAATTTTTGATGATGAGCGATCAAAATAAAACCCGTGCACCGAAGTTAATTTAGAAAAATACTTTTTTACCGGTCGAATATTTAACTATGATTTGAATCCGAGTTGAAACTTTTGTAAAAAATTTTACTGTATTCTCTTATGCGATTCTTGAATGTAGGTTAGACTACAATCTATCAAGAATGCGTACTGGCAGATTCTGGATAGCTTTAGTCTTAGAAGACAAGTTATAAAACTTGCTCAGCAAACTCGCATATTTATAGGGTTACAGCAGGGACTTGTGGAGTAATTATAAGTTAAACTTCCAGTGGAACATAGACACACATCAGCAGTTTCTATAATTAAGAAAACCTCATAGTGGTATTTGCAATTATGAAAAACAAGTAATGGTTTCTGCAATTTCTATAAAACACCGAATTACAGTTTACACCATTAAAGAACTATAATTGCACTCTGACCCATAATTTCAAGGCCATCTAGCATTGAGCTCCTGTTATTAAATACTTACCATTTCTCCCCACGCCAAGATTCTAGATATCCGCCAATTAAATTTAATTACTGACAATTTAATTTAATTGGCATCTTCGAATTTCTTAAGCCCTTCCGCTTAACTTATTTGACCGTTGGATAATCAAATTCACCTACAGGATTTGGCTCGATTAAAACTTATAAGTTTCCTTAAGTGGATATCGTCAATCCCGATCATTTAGAACATGAATTTTTTCAATAATTAATATTTTTCATATAAATAATACCGCTATCCAACTCACCAGGAATATAGACACATATAAGACCACACCCTCTAATAAATCAAAATAATGAATATTAAATATATACAAATCAAGAATTATTTCAGGATTAAGAGGATAAACACTATTCATAATAACCTTGGGGTGTGAATTAATTTATATAGTCAGTATAAAATTAATTAACCCAAATGTCCTATTCAATACACACAAAGTGTACTAGCACAGAGAGTCGGAACAATAGACGATGCTATTATCTATTTCCCATAACCAAGACAGGCTTACTAGAACTCTGTGCTACAGTCATACTGATAGTATGTCCATTTCCATCTAAACTGTTAACATAAAACTTATATTCTGCAAGAACCTAGAGTCTGATCTTCTGTGTGTAAGCTGTGCTCTACACATCAGATTAAATACCATACAGGATATTAGACATCCATACATAACAAAAAAATGATATGCATACATTACAAAAAGATTTTCATAAAATAAAAAATTAATTTTATTAAAATTAAATATTAAAAAACATGATTTTCAATATACTAATCCTAACATGGCATTTCATAGTCAGGTGGCCGTGGTTCCGGTGGTAGTGACACTCTCTCTTTGGATCTCATCTGTTCAGATCGCCGATAAACTTCTGTGGACACTAAAAATAGGGCTTATCTTTTATCTAGTCTAAAAGTTTGTGCAGAGGCTCTTTGAGCAGCTTTTGCAGGGCTTAGTAGGCTGTTGACTCTTTTTTCTCCTGGTACTCCTTCTTAGACTTCGGGTATTTTCATCCGTTATCCTTCATATTGGGTTACTTAACAAATGTTACACTTTGCTTGGCTTGGCTTATATCCTCTTCAACTTTGACATGTTGTGTTAGAGTTGTCTACTGAAAACTATGAACTTTAATTTTATTTTAGTATTTAATTTTATTTTAATAAAATTAAATTTTTATTTTATGAGAATCTTAATGAGCAATCTATGCAATATCATATCTCTAATATTATGCATGGATGTCCTTTATTCTGTATAGTATTTTCTTAAAGTCGCCGGAAGCCGCCGCCTGCATTACCTCTTGTTTTTGCTCTGATTTTTTCATGGTTTTGGATAGTTTTTAACATACTGTTTATTGTTATTTTATGTTTAAAAAATTGTTCAAGAAATAGTACCTTAAAAACTGTCCAGAACCACAAAAAAAGGAGCAAAAACAGGTAGCAAATAGGTGGCAGTTTCTGGTGACTTCGAGGCTATTTTTGCCACGAGAACATCCCAAACAGGCGACGGCATAGGTACGACGGCGCCGCTGTGTTTGGCGGCCATCGAAAGCTATTTTTTGAGCTTTTTTCAAATCAAACTTTTTACAGAAAAATAGTATTTTTGAGAACCATATTTTTAGAAAAAAATGGAGTCAAGAACGAGGTTCGGGAGAGGTGGCAAAAGCCGCCTGAAGTGGTGGCAGCGACGGCACCGGCGGTGGTGTTGGTGGCTTGAGGCAATTTTGGTTCATGTTTTTCTGATATACATTGATCAAGACACGATATATTTGTATATCAGTGTGAATCAAGGAATCCTGATGCACTCCGGATACAGGAAGCTAGTTCAAAAAAGGATTGAATCATTACAGCTTATCTTTGAACAGGAAACTGAAACTTATCAGAGTTTCTATTTGATCATAAAATCCGGATATATATATCTCGCATTTATATTCTTTAAAATTATGTAGATGATGCATATCTATTTTATATATTCCTGTTAATTTAATTAATTCAAAAAAATTGATTTTATTTAAATATTTTGTAAAAAAATATAAAATAAAATTTTTTAAATAAAAAATTTTAATTAAATAAAAAAATATTAGATATTTTATTTTTTACAAGATATCATGTTTAATATAATTTTTTTATTAAATCGGATATTTTGAAAAAACGTAAAAATTAATTTCAAATTTTGAACTAATTAAACAGAAAAATATTTAATCTAAATAAATTATTATTTTTAAAAATGTGTAACATAAAATAAAATAATTGAATACCTTTAATCACTACTTTAGCTGAAAAGCTAAAGAAAAAACTGTGCATTCAACAAATTTTATTTGTTAGGTATTAAAACAGGAAAAGATGGTTTGGCAAACCAAAATTTTAGAATCGTATACACAAAAAGATGTTTTGGATTCTTTCGGGTTGTGTGATTTTCGAAATTAATAAATTTATTTTTAATTAAACGGCTTTTTATAACCCTAAAAAATATTTTAAAAATCTAAGTAGAAGAGAAAATTTATTCAGAAATAAATCCTGCAATCTCTATCACAAGTTTACTTGCAGTAATTAATTTTGCGTGTTGGCAATAAGGCCTTCCTCTCTATCGGACATATTAATTGTGGTATCGCTAGTACAAACTTATTTCGGGGTTAATTCTAGATAATTGTTAGTATGGATCACTTCTCCATTCGAAGGGTTTATTGCGAAGCAATTGATTTGGGATTAGGTGGTGGTTAACAGTTAGTTGTAAATGATTAGTATCAACTCCATCTGAGTTACTGCTATTATTTATAGAATCGAAACTATGTCAGCTATTTAATTTTACTTTGTAGGGTTAGTTGCCTAGAGAGTAAAATTAATTGAAATTGGTCTGTCTGAACGAACAATGGATAGAAGACGTCCTCCCATCGAGGCATGCTATTCACAGAGTACCAAACTGCTTGCAATATTTTTTTAAATGGTAAAAGGAACCAAATTAAAATAAATTCAACGTTTTGCTCCTCATAATTAACAGTTATTTTTATTTATGTGATTTTCAAGATTGAAATGACTTTCAATCCTCTCACGTCAATAGCCAAAGAAAATAAATTAACGAGACCAAACTATGTAGACTGGAAAAAGAAATTTGGATATTGTCTCAATTGCTGAGGACTATAGATTTGTATTAACTGAGATTTGTCTACCAGTACCTGATGTGTGGGCGACCGAACAAGAAACCCAGGCCCATCAAAAAAGGTAGAAAGCTGATCCGATGACTCGCTATTATATTTTGGCTTCTATGTCAAATGTTTTGTAGCATTAGCATCAGTTTATGCATAGTGCCTACGACATGATTATGAATCTCAAAAAAATGTTTGAGGATCAAAATCGTGCTACTAGGCAAGTGGCTATGAAGTCTCTTATGAATACAAATATGGCTGAAAGCACCCTAGTTAGGGATCATGTTCTGAAGATGATCAGTCTTCTAAATGAATAAAAGATCCTAAGAGCTGAAACTGATGGGAAAACCCAAGTCAATATCGTACTCTAGTCACTTTCTGATAGCTTTAAGAAGTTTTTTTTTGAAATATACCATGAATAAGCTCATCTTTTCATTGGCGAAACTTCTTAAAGAACTTCAAGCAGCCGACAGTGTTCTTACGATGCTAGGTTCTGTGTATGTGGCTGAAAACGGTTCTTCCTCTAAATCGAAAGGCAAGAAGAAGAAAAAGGTTAAGAAACAGGGAGGCACGGGTCCAAAAGCAGTTAAAGAACAAAAAACTGGTGCGAAGAAGCCGAGAGACAAGTGCTATCACTGAAACCAGTTTGGGCATTGAAAAAATCAGTGTTCAATTTTTCTCAATAAGCAGAACAAACTAGGTAATTTCTGTTCACTGGTAGTTGATACATGTTTAGCGGTATTATCAACCGGTACTTGATGTGTAAATACGGAAGCTACTAATCATGCCTGCAATTCTTTGCAGAGGTTCCAAGAAATCAGGTAGCTCAGTGATAGAGAAATATATCTACATATAGACAATAATATAAGTGTGATAGCAGTTGTAGTAGGAGATATCACTCTTAGTTTTAGTAGATATAGGATTTTGCTTCTAAAATATTATCTTTATGTACCATCAATTAGAAAAAATTTAATTTCGGTTTCTAGTTTAATAGAGGATAAATATTCTATTCATTTTAATGAATCTGTGGTTGTTAAGAAAAATAAATATTTTATTTATTCTGGTACATTGGTGAATGATCTGTATGTTGTATCTCCTATCTCTCTTACACTACAACTAACTAAATTTAATAAGATATCTAATTTATCATATAAGGAAAAGTTTTCTTCTTTAATAAACCAAATATTTTTTTAGCACATACGTTTGGATCATATTAATCTAAAAAGGATAAATAGATTGGTAGAAGATGGACATTTGAGTTCATTGAAAGTAGAGGCACTTCTAGTCTGTGAATCCTGCTTAGAGGGTAAGATGACGAAGATCTCCTTTTCGACCAAAGGCTATAGAGCTAAAGAGCCATTGGAACTAGTTCATTATGATGTATGTGGTCCTATAACAATCCAAGCTAGAGGTGGCTTGGAGTAGTTCGTCAGTTTCATTGATGACTACTCAAGGTATGGATACTTTTACCTGATGCACCGTAAGTTTGAATGCTTTGAGAAATTCAAAGAATTCAAGGAGGAGGTGGAGAAGCGTTAGGATAAAAGTATCAATCACTACGATTCAACCGTGGTGGGGAGTACGAAATCACCGTTGATTGCATCAGGTACTCCATAGCAAAATAGTGTAGCAGAAAGATGGAATAGGACTCTTATGGAGATGATAAGGTCTATGATCAGTTATTCAGGTTTACCCAACTCGTTTTGGGGACTTGCATTAGAGATAGTGGCTTACATTCTAAACTAGGTGCCTTCTAAGTCAGTACCTTCTACTTCCACAAAATTGTGGACACTAGACCGGGTATAAGCCAAGTCTGAAACATATTCAGATTTGGGGGTGTCCAGCACATATGCTGAAAGGGAACGCGGGTCAGTTGGAACCAAAGACAGAATTCTATTTTTTGGTAGGTATCCTAAGGGAATGAAGGGTAGTCTATTTTATAATCCTAAATATTATAAGGTCATTGTTAGCACCAATGCCCAATTCTTGGAAGACAATTATATTATGGACCACAGGTCCAATAGTAAAATTATTCTGAAAGAAATGAGAGAAAATACCAGTAGAACGGAAGAGGACCTACAAGTCACTGATATCCTATTACTTCGTCGAGTAGGAAGATTATCGAGACAAGTGCAAATCATGAACTGGGTGCTGATGCACATGGTTCAAATTCTACACAACGTGTTATTTCTAGTACACAGATACAGGTAGTGCCTCGTCATAGTGAGAGGGTTGTTCATCAACCTAATCGGTATATGTTATTAGAAGAGTCTTTTGATAAGATCCCGGTAGAACTAGATACTGAACCCTGTAACTACAATGAAGCACTTTAGGACAAAGATGCAGATCTTTAGCAAAAGGCTATGAATTCAAAGATGGAGTCTATGTATTCTAATCAGGTCTTGAAACTTATAGAAGCACCAAAAGGGATAAAATCCATTGGATGTTAGTAGATCTACAAGAGGAGGTGAGGAGTAAACGAAAAGGTTGAAACCTTAAAAGCTAGGCTTGTTGCAAAAGAGTTCACTCAGAAAGAAGGGATCGATTATGAGGAAACCTTTTTATCGGTAGCCATGCTTAAGTTTATCTGGATTCTCTTATCTATTGCTGCTCATTTCGATTACAAAATATGGCAAATGAATGTCAAGACACTTTTTCTTAACGAAAGTCTTGACGAGTGTATCTATATGGTACAACCAGACGGTTTCATAGCAAAGTGTCAAGAGCACATGTTGTGCAAGCCTAAGGATTCATTTATGGACTTGAACAGGCATCAAGGTCTTAGAATACTCGGTTTGATCAAGCTATTTAGTCTTACGATTTTGATCACAGTCCAGATGAGTCTTATGTATACAAGAAGCATGACGAAAGCGTGGTGGTCTTTCTAGTACTTTATATACATGATATCTTACTCATCGAAAATAATGTGGTGGTGCCATCTGCGGTAAAAGTATGATTATCTGGACAGTTCGATATGAAGGACTTGAGAGAAACCAGTCACATCTTAGGGATCAAGCATGTGCAAGATCAAAAACAAAGGATGTTGGGTTTTTCAAAAGCAAAGTATAACAATGATATCCTTACTTATTTTAGCATGCAGGATTCCAAGAAAGGGTTTCTTCTTTTCAGATATAGAATTACTCTATCTAAGGATCAGTGTCCTAAGACACCTGATGAGATAGAGAAGATAAAGACAGTTCCTTATGCTTTGGCAGTAGAAAGCTTAATATATGCTATGTTTTGCACTAGACCCAACATCTGTTTTACTGTTGGCTTGGTTAGTAGATATCAGTCTAACCTAGGGTAAGAGTATTGGACTGCGGTAAAGAATATAATCAAGTACCTAAAAAGGACTAAGGATTATATGTTGGTTTATCAAGTAGACAGTCTAGTATCTTTAGGGTACACAGGCTCAAATTTCTAAACAGATAAAGATTTTCGTAAGTCTACCTTAGGATATGTGTTTACCTTAGGAGGTGAATCTATTAGTTGGAAGAGTATCAAGCAGTCCTGCATTGCTGATTCCACAATGAAGGTCGAGTATGAGGCAGCTTCTGAAGCAGGCAAGAAGGTCGTTTGGCTTAGGAACTTCCTATTGGATCTAGACATGGTCTCTTTAATTCAGTCGGCTATTACAGTTTATTGTGATAATAGCGGAGCGGTTGCAAACTTGAAAGAACCAAGAGTCCACAAGAAAGGAAAGCACATTGAGCGTAAGTATCACCTGATACAAGAAATTATACAGAGGGGTGATGTTGCAGTGACCAAGATTGCATCAGGAGACAACCTTGTAGATCCTTTTACAAATAGCTTATTAGCTAAGACTTTTGAGAGTCATATAGAGGGCATGGGAGTCAGATGTATAGCTGCATGGTTTTGAATATAAGTGGGAGATTGTTAGGGTTATATACTGAAAATCATAGATTTTATTTTGGTTTTAGTATTTAATTTTATTTTAATAAAATTAATTTTTTATTTTATGAGAATCTTAATGAGCAATA